>JAUMHL010000008.1:6823813-6857470 GCA_032362345.1 Sandelia bainsii | reverse complement strand
GACATTCCATGTCCCAAGAGCCAGTTTCAGCAACCGAGGGTCGGAACGCCAGGGCTCCCGCCTTCGGCCACCACCCGAATCACTACGCACCCGACCCCTATGGCCCCTCTTGCAGGTGGTGGGCCCACAAGAGATATGAGTATTCAATAAACTGTAAATATGCATATAGATATATTCTGAATGGCTGTAGCTGACAACATATGTGTAGTAGTAACTCTCTGTGTGTACCTGGTGAATGGCCACACCCAAACAGTTCAGTATCAACTCAGGCTGTTCCTTCAGCTCTGTGGTTAGTTCAGGAAGCGCTTTACGCACAGCACTGTCTCCAGTCAAATCTGCATAATCCACCAGGACACTGCCCTGACGCTCAATCTCATCCTGTACACAAACACAACAAAACCATCCTTTTAACACAGGAAACATCTATGAATCACCACTGAATGTTTAAAATAATGAAGACATAAATACTATAATGACACATTGCAACCTTTGCAGAAAGCTACACAAGCACACAGACAGACTGACCTTATCATACAAGTGAATCCTGGAAGTGAAATATTTCTCAAACACTTTGATCTTCTCCACACTAGGTGAGCTCTCTATGAAGCCTGGACATAAAAAGAGATATTAAGACATCCAAAGAAGTCACAGCATTGCATTATCACCATGTGGATCTGAGCTAAAGTATAAATACACAAATGTACCTTCCGTGAAGTACAGAGCCCAACCTTTGTATGGACACATTACATCCAGAGTAGCCTGAAAAAGGGCTGGAGAGACAAACGGGCAGTCAGTCAGAAGCGCAGAATTATAATTCATATTCTTCACAAGAACATCATCATGGAGAAGTGTGTGCTTTTAAAAAAATGCATTTATTACTGCAGATTTATTGGATATATGTATTTGTAAAACAGAAAAGCAAATGGAGCTCACCTCTCTGAGTGCTGACAGTATGGTTTCCTGATCCTCCTCCCCTATGACCATTGCCACCTCTCCACCCTCCTCCTCCTCCTGAACCTCTTCCTCCTCCTCCTGCTGCTCCTCCTCTCCAGGGTCTACTCCTCCATCCTCCTCCTCTCCATCCACTACCTCCTCCTCTCCATCCTCCCCCACCTCCTCTCCACCCACCACCACGATTTCCTCCTCCTCCTCTCCCTCCTCCACTGCCACCCCTCCATGACCCTCTTCTGGATTCCTCTCTGCTCATTACTTTCCTAAGACAAAGCATAATGGAAGATCACTTCAAGAGTTTGTAAGGGTGGCGTCAAAGTACAAAGTAAGGTTATTAGAATTGTTTTAGTCAAACATTCACCAGCTTCATTTATTTTACCAGTCAGATACATCAGTATCACAGACAGTGATCAGATACAGGGGCTGGTACTCTGGGAAAACGGATCTGCTAGGCATTTCACAGGTGACTCAGTTAAGTCCCCCATTCATGCACAGATAAGACTGTCCAGTGTAGCTCTACTGAATGTATGCCAAAAAAGAAAACATATTTTTGTAAAGAAAACCGTCAGAAACGTCTTACGCACTGCCCAAATAAACAATCTGAACTTACGGTTCCGAACTATATTTAAAAACTGGGAATTTTGTGTTGTCGATTTTTGAGAAAACATTTCCACCCGAATTAAAGTCTTTAAATAATACAGTAACATCTTAACATTTCGGCACAGATACTATCTGCTAAACAGTGCTTAATTTCGCTATTATTCAACGTTAATGATTCAAACGTTCACAGTTTACTAGGTAGCTAGCTATTTAAGCTAGCTAAGTTAGTTAATGTTACGTTAACGTCTGTCCGTACCTCTCCCACTGCACGGTGAATAACAAACAAACAACGCAAAGACGCTATGTTTAGTGAAACACATTGGTGTACATAATTAATGCAGAATTTTACAAGTGACCCACACATAGTGATATGTCTTACATTATGCTGAATTCATGTTAACGTTAACCTTACCCTTGTTAACTTTAGCTAACGTTAACTGATGTCTGTCTGTTAACGGTCACGTTTTACTAAGTTCTCTGTTGGAAACCTTTAAATGTAAAGGTCGTACAGTACAAACCTTTCGTTTATGTCGAGTGACAAAGTCTGACCAGTGAGGAAAATCAAAAAAGTTATTTCATGCTTGTAATAACTTGTTGATGTTTCTTAGCCAAGTTCCCTCCACTGACGTTGAAGCTTCTTCTTCTCCTGCTTTATTTGCAGCGACCAGACTCTCGGGCGTTTTACCGCCCCCACAGGACAATAAAGCAACTACAGACAACAAAGACAGTTCTTATATAAATTCATATTAATTGGTGTTTTCTCTGGAAATTGTTTGACTGTTTAACTCGCTGAACATAGCAGAAATGTTTAAATAGATAATTTAAAGAAAACGAAGGTTAATTGGCAAAAGAGCAGTCCAAACTCCACCTACCCAGCCACCATAAAATACTTCAAATGTTCTTCCTGCTTGTCTCACACTAAAGGGTCTATTAAAGACTGGCATTTAATTTGATAAAAGTTACGGCTCCACATTAAGGATGTCAATTGTGGTCTTCAACAATGACAGTAGCGTGTTTCTTAGACTCTTCCTGGTACATTTTCATCCTGTAGAATAATGGAGAAAGAGACTATCTGCTTCTTAAGTGGAGATACTGTAAGTGTTTGTGCTCTGATGTAGAAAAATCTAATGTATTTTACACTTTGCTAATCCTTTCTAATGCTAACCAGCCTATGCACTTTAACATTATGTATGTATGTATGATATTTATGATACTTGATAATGAATTCTTAAATTTCAACCGTTACATTTTGCTTTTCAAATACCTATTTTTGCCTACTATTACTATTGTTTTAATAATTGTTATTGTCCGTCAGCCTTTTAGCTAACCTTCTCTAGATGATGGCAGGAGCATTTCACTGCACGTACTGAAATTATGACTATATATTCTCACAAATAAATCTTTGAATCTCAACCAATTTTCACATGCAAACATTAAATGATTTTATTTTTACATTTAAAAGGCCTCTGCCACCATCTTTTGGAGAATTCATGTCATTACAGTTGTTTAAAGTTTCTTCACAGGTAACAGAGAATACTGCACACGATTCCTTTGTGTTGACATCTGTTTTTGTTTATTCTGTGCCTAAACTTTCTGCTACTTTCTGCATCTTTTATCTTTGACACACCTTTAAAAGTTCTTCCCCATATGACATTTGAGCATAACACTACTCGAGGACTCAAACTCACACAAATTCCCGCGTGTGCAGAGTGTAGAAGGAGAAGCTCTTAATGCCTTTATGACTGCTCTCTTCCTCTCGCTCACACACAAACCTGTCTGTGTTTCTGCACTAGTCCTTATTTACATAAAGAGATTCAAGATTAACTTCTTAACTGAAATTGCTTCGCACAAAGATAAATAGATGAAAGCTCTCACACGCGCGCTCTCAGTGGAGTGGTTCGGTGAGGACAGAGAGACAGAGCGAACAAGGAGAAAAATCAATACTTGAACTACTGTGGCCTGGAGTAGTTAGTGATAATAGCAGAGGGC
The DNA here is from genome assembly GCA_032362345.1 of Sandelia bainsii. Lineage (NCBI taxonomy): Eukaryota > Metazoa > Chordata > Actinopteri > Anabantiformes > Anabantidae > Sandelia > Sandelia bainsii. The sequence continues at coordinate 6,853,930 of JAUMHL010000008.1, read as the reverse complement.
TTAGAGGGATGGATGCGTGCACACACACACACACACACACACACACTCTAGTAAAAGAAGACGGATAGTGAAGCAGGTTGTTGTAAAGGTCAAAAACAGCTCTTATGAGGGAAGTAGACAGAGAAATAAAGACAGAGTGACAGATAAGGCTCCTAATTCTCCTCTATCATTATCTTCATAACAGAATTGAAATAATGCCCTTCGTGTGTGTGTGTGTGTGTGTGTGTGTCCTGTCTCATCTCTTCATGCTCTCACTGATTTGTTCATTGCCACGATAAATGCTAGAAGAAAGCCGAAGCACCAACAATCACTGCAGCAAGATGAAACGACGGGAAGCCGGGCACCACTCAGCGAGGCATTTAGGCTCTACTTGATCAATCAGCGGCAAAAGTCTCACAAGATCGATGCAAAGTCGAGGCGATCCAGCAAAGTAAACGAGGTCAAAGATGAGTAGGTGGTGAATCCTGGGTTGTGACATGACAAGTATTGAGCAGAGTATTGCCAGGTTTTAAATGAGTCCGGGCGTCAGGGATGAGACATTTCACTGCTTATGTGTGTGTTAGGCAGAGGAGAAGCTGGAATAAAGTCAAACTGAGTTATTTTCAGAGATGACATCTTCTATTTTGGATTCTCTGCTACTTCCCTGAACTGTTTGATGGTGCTTCATTTCTACGATTCAATCAGTTTCTCACCTGGAGTTTGAGTTTGCCTTGGTGCTAACCCACAGTTAACTGTCCCCGTATAAGACCCCCACTGACTTAAGTAGTGATTTATATCATGCATATAGTGTCATTATGCGAAAAATGTGTGACTGACTGTGTGCAGGCATCAGCAACAGATCAGTATTGTGTCTTCCTACTCAGCTTTCTGCAACAGAAGCAAAGTTTTACATGGGCCATACTGTCTAAATTAATCACCAAATACAAGTCAACTTGATCACCTAAATCCTCCTACAAATTCTTACATGTATGCTTCAGCACCAGGTGATTTTGTATGTGTACACGATGGCTCCCTGCAAATATTGCATAGCACGGTGATCAACTCTGGCTCTAGGAGACGTGTTTTGTTTTTAACACTTTCTCTGTGGCAAACACCATGTTTGGAAACGTACTGGGACATGTTGTCTAGGATTGTGCAGGAAACACAATCAAATCTAATACATAAAAAGGGTTGATTAAAAAAGAAATTGTGGGATAATGTCAAGAAAAAATTCACTTTAGCTACAGTACATATTTTTGTATCAGCAATGGAATAAATACGATAAATTAACTGTTTTTCTTCAGTGTAATTTTCAGCAGGAGCAGCTTTAAGCAACAAGCACACTTTACCTGACCAGCACCAAACAACAAACTTAAATTGGTGAAAGTCAGTTGACTGGGAACAAAATCAAACTAAAATAGACTTGTAGACGTACATTCTCCGGGTAGTTCTGCCCCACTGTGAACAAATCAGCACGTTCTAGTGAATTTGGAAAATCAAAATGAATAAAGTTAACGTTGGAACTCACAGTACTGTCTCCAGGGAATAGACACACTCTCCACACACTCAACATCCGACACTGAGAAAAGGTTAATCCCACCTACTGACCTTTTATATGTCACTAGACTAACAACTACACATACGGAGACACGCTTCCAAATAAATTCTATTGCTCTGTTTCCGCTGGATGTGGCAACATATGAGCTGTGTGGTGTGCTCACATGTCAGCGTTGTGTTAACAGTTCGCTGTGCTGCCCCAAAGTGGCCAGAAAAACCTGTAGGTTCAGGTTCAAAACGACTGCGTGTTTATTATTCTGATGGTTTTATGTTTTAAGTTGGTCTGTAAGTTTTTGTTAGTAGAAATATGGCACCATATTTGTAAAAAAAAACAATCTGTGGAAATTGCCACAGTGTGTTTTAAAAAACAACCACTAAAGGGCGCCAAAGCCATACCTTTTTCAACAGAGGTGTGGAGATGCTGGAATTGTGTTTTTTATTTTTCAACATTGACAGAACCACAGTTAAAATAGCAGTTTCCCTCTGTTCACAGTCATTGTCTGAGATTAAGCTCAATGTGCTCTGGACTAATCTCTGCACTTTAAACAAGAGCATTTCCCAAACTGTGGAATTGTTCCTCAAATATAGCTCACTTAAAAGCTAAATGCAGTCATCTCAATTCAACACAATAACACATACCACGCTGCCATCTTACACAACACATACACACACCATCAAGTGTAACACAGTCTCTACGAGCTCACACAAAAATAAAAATACCAACTCAACTCAGACACTCAGTCTGGAAAAAGCTGCTCTGGTAATTTGCCGCAAAGCCCTGCTGACATTTCTGTCTTCTCTGCAGGCCACCAGACTACAATTACAGATGGAGGCATTTCAGCTGTTATCTGAGAGCAACACATGCATGAAGACACCAGCAGTGACTCCGAAAACAGAGAAACTGAAACCTGACTCTTACGGCCCTCAGCGAGCGGCAGCTCTTTTCTCAGCCTCACTCTCTAATGGGAATGTCAACAATCGCACAAACTAGTTTTTCTCTTCCCGTTCAGCTGCCTGCAATTTGAACACAAAATGACTTTGATGACATTTCTTTGCTCTTTGCTTTTCTCACAGAGCTTTTGCTTGCATAATTATCTCCGTTTCACTATAAGGAGTAAAAAAGTGCAATTAATGACCTCTGTGACCTCTCTCTACCTCCTGTCTCACAGCGATGCAAAAGGCAGAACATTATCTGTCAAACTCTGTCCCCTCTTTTATTTTGCATTTTCCTTGCACCACTTTTCTTTACGCTGTTGTTGACATTGATTAGCTACTCACATGCAAATGCAAACTCCACCCCTACATGTATTAACACAGAGAGAAGAGTCTTTAAAAGAAAAGTGAATGTTTAACATGGCTGTGCAAAGATATTTCAGTTAAACATCTTTATTGACACACTGTATTAGAGTGTGTGAGCTTGTGTGTGTTTTATGACTGCATATTAGCTCTGAACCCCAGTGGGTCTGTTTCTTCATCTCAACTAATTTGTGTTTTTACAGCACACTAATGGACTATTATGAAATGCAGACACACACACACACACACACACACACACACACAGAGTCACAGCAGTTGTAGTTTGAGTGTATGTGTGGGTGGTTGGGAGAATGTGTGTGTGTGTGTGTGTGTGTCAACTTAGCAAAAGAGTTTCTTTCAAATCATCAGTTTCAAGCGGTGAGAATAGATTGGTTTTAAGTGAATATACGAAATGAGCCCCAGCTAAACTCATTCAATTAGATTTTTACATTTCCCAAGAGGCAGAAATTACCTCACAATAAGTGCCACTTTACAAGACCCAGATTACAATAGTCGAGCTGGAATGAAATGTTCAATTAGTATTACACAATATAGATTTTGGAGGGAAATGCAAACATGTTACTCATGGTAATCGTCACCTTATAATGAGTTCTAATCAAAAGCTTTGACTGAACACAGAATGTGGGGCGAGATGTTAAAGCTTAGCAAACATGTATTCTTCCTTCTCTGTGTGATGAAGAAGCAAATTCCACAGATGTGTTGAACTAGATGAAGATAACAATGCTGTTCTCATGTCCGTGTTTTACTGTAAGGACGGGAAACACGCAGACAGGACCTGGGGACCGGCTAATACACAAAGTCTAAAAGGGAGAAGACAGAGGCAGAGTCACATTCCTGCTGGTCCAGTTGCAGACAAACAGCTACTCCGTACAACAGAGACCATAAGGTAACTCAACAATCTGGCAACAAGGTGGAGGCTCTGTGAGAGGAGAGTGAAACCAGGTGCACATAATCCTATCAGCACCTCTGAAGCTCACTAATTAATATATCATCTTCTGTTTGTTTAAGACAGTACACAATCAGTAGTGGAAAATGACAAACTGTTGTTATAGTAGAGTGCAATGTTTCCTGCTACCTGAGATTGGTAAATGCAGGTGTTAATTAGATCTCTGTACAGGCACCATGGCACAAAACCTGGCAACCGCTCTGTGACAACAACTTAATAGTGTTTCTGCAAAACTGCAAATTGCTCCCAAATGTGTGTGTAAGGATTAAATTAATGATGTACAGGTGCTGCAGTCGGCTTTAGATGTTCTTTTAGGTGCATTTTTTAACCTTAGACCGAGAAACACAAACACACAGGCACTCTTCAGCCAGTGTATCTGCTTCCTATCCAGCTCACAGCTAACACCTGTACAGTTTGTACACTCAAATTTGTGCTGTAGGTTGTCTTTTAAAACATGCAGCCTATATTGTAGCACAGGTAAGATCTTTACAATGAATCACTACAAATTCACAGGTTCATTTATACAACTTTATTTAAAATTCTACTCCTTAGTTCTAGTGTGTTCTTAGTCAGCAGTGATGCCACAGAAATCTGGGAAATGTGTATAATATGATGCGCGTCACCTCCTCTAATCAAATTCATATAGAAGAGACTTCGCCACAAGAATATGCAATGAATGTGATTTATTTAAGATCCCGGCCGAGCGATGTGTAGGAAGGTAGAGTCAAAGGTGGTGGTGGGTGTAGAAATGAAGAGAGACTGTGCGCTGTGAGTGGAAAAACGGGATGAAATGTGGGTTGTTCTAAAGGTGCTTGAAGTTCTTAAAGACGTTTCACCTCTCATATGAACTGGTGTGGAGTCGTTGAGTTGTTGACACCTGTTGAAGTTAAGAGGACCAAAGAAGGGATAAAAACCTCATGTAAGGGGTTGAAAGAAAGAAACTGAAATGTGAATATGAGTTAGAACAATAATATACTGATGTTTACTTTCTTTTCTCATTATGAGATGTGACAAAGTTTGGTTTTGAGGGATTATTTCCTTTCATTTCCCCCCCTGTGGGCGACTGACACTAAGCAGAGTATTTCTTAATCCACACACTGATATGAATTTCTCAACACAATGCAATAATGAAGAAACAGAAACTGTGACAAAAATAAATTAGTACTTCATGTTTGGTGTGATGGATTATTGAGCTCAGACAATTTTCAATCGGTGTCTCTCACTTTACAAGAATAAATAACTTTTTTTCTTCTGAGGCTTGAAGAAATGTTGATTTCTCTACCTGCTCTGAATGTGTACAGATAACAGCAACAGAAAGGAGCTGCAAACCTAACACTTTTTTTTAACTAAAAATACCTTTAAAGAGAATTTAGAAATAAGATCATGGAGAAGATGCAATGTGGTATCTGCTCAAGCCACAATCCAAATCTTCCTAATTTAATTTGTAACTATTTTACTGATCCCTGTGGGGACATTCAGCACACATTAATGATGGCGTAGCTGCCATTCTTCAGGAGCTGGGACAAGTTGGGGTTCAGTGTCATGCCCAAGGCGACCCTTGAAAATTGTAAAAGTCATTACATAAACTATCATCAATAAAAGATAATTACAATTACAATTAATACTAAGCTGTAATGACAGTAATTAAAACATCAGTTTAGTCAAAATTAATGAACGATAAGAGGCAAAAACCTAGAATACTTTACATGGATTAAATTGTGTGTTTAATTCTAAGGTTTCTTAATAGAATGGAAGTGAATGGTACAGTATAATGTCTGTGCTGCTCACGTCAATGGAAAATAATGTCTCTGTGATCATGTTTAAAAACTGTAAAAGTCAACTTATTAAAGTTACGGAAAAAACTTAAACTACAGTGTAAGTTCTGGTGAAGTTGAGCCTCCTGAGAATGAACCTATACACGATACATGATAAAAAACATGAAAATACTGTATTTACAAACACAGTTTAGAAAGATTATTAACTACACACCAATGTTGGGGTCATTGGGGTCAATGAAACCAGCATCACATTATTACAGAAAGCACTTTATGGAGAAAGTCGCCTAATTTATATAATTGTGCCTTAAAAGTCAACACTAGAGCTCCACCCATCTAATAAATAGTCAAATACTGTTTACTGCTTTTGTAAGTGTATATACATGTACAATAATCATCTTGCTGTCGTAAACGTTACGCTGAACGAGAATGAGGGTTAAGCAAAGCTGTACTTTCCTGTGCCTCCCCGATGTAATCATGCAATATGATTTAAAACATTAAACTGGACGGTCAATAAAAGACAGCTGCAAAAAAAATGTTCTCGCTTAATGTTAATAAGAAAAGAAAGTCGTGTGTGACGGAAATCAGGGTCCTTAAGAACGTTATGTCGACTGTAACCACTGTGATTGTGTACTGAGCTCTGAGCGCTTCAAAACGCAGGTGACCTATACTTTGTACTGAACCTAAACGCACCTTGTCTAGACACACGTGCAGAGCAGAAGCTGCTGCTGTTGCTCTGTGAACCCTTGTGTCCCCACCAGTCAGGCCTGTTTTGTGCTATAAACCAGTCCTCCACAGCCTTCATGGGTCCCAGCTTGTGTGTAGCTGAGTGACATACTATACCACTGTGTACTGTGTGTAGTATTTCTGTGATACATCCGAGAGAAACACAGAAAGCAGACAGACAATACTTGAGGAGGTGCTTGTCTTTCCAAGGAGCCATTTGTATGTCTGTACGAGTGAATGTGTGTGACTTTGTGTTTTTTTTTTCCAGAGTCCCACTCTTGTCTCATTCTTGATGGACTAAACTTGTCAGCTCCTGCACTTTAGCGATGAAAGCCTTTGTTAAACAAACACAAACTGCAAACTATTTCTGCCTCTGGAAGCCATGCTGCCTGTTAGTTGAAGGTAAACACATCGTGGGATGTTTTGTACCAGGAACAAATAGCAGACTTCTCTGCTCAGGGCCTTGAAAGCAGCAGTTTTTTTTTGTTGTCGTAGTGACAGTGAAGCAGACATCTTTTTTTGTCTGGGGGAATGGCGTGTACCGACACTGTCACGCTCAGCGACTGTCGCTGATGCAGCGAAAACCCAGTTTCCATTAGCTTCAGCCTGTGCAGGCTAACCAGAACAGGGAGCTTTCAAGGGATCAGTGTGTGTAGCTGCCTTTTTGTCTTTGGGACAAAAGTGTAACAGGACTGCAACAACTACTACAACTAATATTCCAGGTTAAATGCTGATTAATGAATTTGTGGGCCAAGACCGATCCCCAGCCTTCAACCAGACAGCGTTTGTTTTCACAGATTCTAACTGCTGAGGAAAGTGACAGCGTGACTCACTTCTCCAGCATAGTGTACACTCTAAGCTAAAAACTAGTGAGCCACTAGTTTGGTAACATGCTGCTGTAAATACATTTTTTCATGTGTCAGGCTGAGAAACTGGAAAAAATGGAAAAAAGTATGGCAAAATTATCTTTAATATATTTACATTAAAGTGTTTTATGGTGTTAGCGTGCAAAAGATATGCACCTCAGATGACTTTGTGCCGCTATCATGAGCAGAAGCAGATAGTGTTTCATGAGAACAGTCTTTGCAAAACAGATTTCATTGCTTTTTTTTTTTCAGCAAGTCTGATAAGTATTTTTTCAGGACATGGTCTTTGTGTTTGAGAAAACATTGCTAAAGGCCAAGAGCAGAAATATTTCTAAAATGCATTGTTTTCAGATTTCTGATTGTATCCGTTCTGTCCTTGAGTCAACCCTTTCACCCTGTGCCAAGTTTCTTTGGTCTGAAAATGTGTAATCTGGGAACAGATTTGCTCCCAATAACTTTGCGTCAACAGGCTTTGACTATGAATAAGGACTGAAATATAAAGCATATACGTGTTATGGCCATTGTCGTTGCCACACAATGTGCTATTTTGTTTGTGAACTGCGTCAACAGCACATCAATGAATTAGATATCTGTATACATACCCTTTGTTTACAGCTGCTCTAATATAAAAGCTGTAAAATCTGTCAAATATGGACTATGATCATTTTGCACATTAACTCTAAGTTATTGTCTTCTTTTTCTTCAGTATGTCTTACTTTTTTTTTTATGTCAGCAGGGAGTGAATTAGTCACTCACTCATGAATCCAGCCATTGCTGTTTGTCATAGGTTTTGTATAGCTTTATAACCAAGAGTCTTTCTAAATGTAAATAACCTTTCCGTCGAGTTTCAAAACATTATTTCTGAGCTTTTGTAATGTAACACAGTCAGTATGTGCTGATTGTGTTACATCACACTTATATTTACATTATTAACCAATCAGGACAGTTTTCCAAATGACACAACCTATTTTACATGTTATGTCAACTACTTCAATGCATAAAATACAGCTGGCAGTTATTTCAAAACACCACACGTTCTCTGAAAATGTGACCTACACTCTATACTGTCCTTGAACGCCTCACATTCAGTGCACCCGAGCTGCTGATGAGAGGCTACTAACGCTAATTGGGCGGCATATCAATAAATGTATGAAGTAACAGTGAATTAACATAGCTCAACTCATTATCTGTTAAGGATGAACTAATCACATAAAACCCTAGTGACTTCATCGTTTGTTAATAAAATATCCTCATGAAATCATGAAACAGGATTTCATGATTAAATCAGCATCATTAGTTAAACATTACTTAACTATATAATTTGTGTCCTTTTTAGTGTGTTAGATCTGGAATATTATATACAGTTATTGATTATAGTCCCTATATTATAACTTTATCTTTCCATTTCCGTTACCCTGCTTTAAGAAATGCTTTTTTAAATGAACGTTCACTGTTATATACACTAAAGATTCAATTCAGACAATCAGTCCAATGTCATTACTCATGCCAACATGTTGCCGTTTTGATTTGACTCTATTCTATTCTACTGCTATTACAACAAAAACGAAACCAGAAGCAGATTGGTAATCTTTACAAATGACTGTGATGATTATTCAGTGCTTATCACAAAGATGCTGTTAACACATTCGTTTTCATGCAGCTCCTGTAAAACGTCGGACACGCTACAGTTTCCGCGTTTTAACATTAGAGCATTGACATTTCTGGAGCTGTAATCCTCCACCCTTTAGTTCTGCCGGATTCCTGCGGTCCTCCTGTAATGGAGCAGCTTGTTTCGGGTGCACAAACGCTGACTAAGTCTCCTCTTGTTCAAGGTGTCAGACAAATGCATGTGCTAAATGCTCCTTCAGTGTGATCCTAAGTGGTGTGAAGCAGAGGAAGCTTGTACAGAGGCGGATAGCAGCATAAATTATCTGAAATAATTTCTGTGGTTCCATTTTGTTTGTTTGTGGTTATGGCTTTGAACTGTGCCGGGGCTCCTACGGGCGCTCTCAGATACCACCAGTAATGTATTGTTTATGGCAGAGGGCCTCAGGCAGACAGAATGATGGATTGAACTGTTCTGTTTTCTTCTCACAATCCGTCTTCAAAGAAACAAATCGATCTGGAACAGAGAAGTAGGGGCAATGGGAGAAAATCACAAAATAGACTTTCTCTATAGTGTTTTGATGCTGTGATGTGTTATTTTGTCAGGAGTATTTTTAGGGTGAAATCAAAGCTTACCCTTCAGAGCAGGAATGTGTATGAATGTTAAAATGTGTGTGTGTGAGTCATGATGGGCTGGTATATTTGTACGTATTGTGGCTTCAGTTCTTCTCTTGGTATCAAGTCTGTCAAAACTACTCAGAGAAAATTTGACATTTTATCCACTCACCTGTAAAAACTGATTCTAACTCCCAATTTTTAGACTCGCTAACAATTCCATGTCACAGTATTTTCCTGGAAAGACTTTTCTGTAAAATAGGAGTCCTGTAGCTGTCAACAAGATTGACCAATGTAAAACCGTTGTATGTGCCGGTGTTGCAACCTCTTGATACCTTGGAGTAAACTGTAAAGGTAAAGTGAGTAATTATGCTAACACATCCTCAGTATTGTACAGGGAAATCCAGATAAAACCAGAAATCTGTAACATCTGTACTGTAGCTCTCAAAAGCCACATTCCTGCTGTTTTTCTCTGACTCTTCTCAGAAATCACATATCATTCTAATAGTGTCTATACTCTTTGTTTTGCACTTAAGTAACTTGGTTACTCAGTTATCAGAAATCAGGTTATACATATGGTAAAAAAGTATACGTGTCAGAGAAATCAGTGCTCTCCAGGTGAAATCTACCTGGTGAAATCAGGCTCCTCTAATCCCCTACTCCAATTACAATGCCCACGTTTATGATTCAAGAAAAGCCTCTAGAGCTGAATCGTTGTCATAAATATTTCAAAATACCAGCTGCTGAATAACAAAGAAACCTGTTAGAGGAATAACTTAACATCTTGGGAATGTGCTTGTTCATTTTCTTGAGGAGAGTTAGATGAGAAGATCAATACAACTCTGATGTCTGTACAGCCCTGTTTATACCTAACATTAAGCTACATCTTGGGTGACTGGATCACAAGTGGACAGCCAAGGTGTCCAGCAGACCCCTTATATCCAGATTTCGCGTTTATGCTACAACATAGGCGTGGTCAAACACGTCCCAGAACACCTCAGCAAGTGGTTTGAATGATCACAATCTGTGCTCTGGTGGCTGTTTACACTTATGTTTGGTGCTGCCCACTAGTGATCTGATCACCCAGCTTACAGCTAATAGGTGTAAACGGGGTATATACAGTATGTTAGGAGGGAAGCTACTACAGTCAGGCTATCTTAGCATGGTATAAAGCCTGGAAGCAGGTTTATGTAACAGTTACGAAATCAGTTACTGGAGAAAGCTGGCTGTAACCAGGTGACTAAAACTGGACAGTATAGTTCCAGTCCTGCTCTGTGCATTGTTTACATTGAGAGGACTACAAGAATTTTGGAAAAGCTCTGCTTAGCCACAGTTTTAGTGCGGACAGACAGGACAGCCAAAACAGAGAGAGAAAGATGCAGTTACAGATTTACTGTAGCATTTACTGACCACATGATGTTTTAAAAAGTGTCACTGATGGATGGATACAGGACATACTTAGAGGAATAATGTAGTGGAGTACTTAAGGTGCAATACATGGTTTCATGGTTGGGACTTTTCAGAGCTTGTACAGCTGATGCTTATAGTTTTGATACTATCAGTGATGCAACAGTAGTAGTTGTTTTAGGACAAGACGCAAAGAGATAAGACTTTAGTCATCTACTCTTTAATGACTGAGGAGTGAGATCAACAGTTAACTTCAATAGAAAATGTGATAACAAATAATTCAAATAAAGGAACTGGAGTGGAAGCATGTTAACATCATAAACATACAAGGTGTCATGGACAGGTGAACACATGCACAGGTGAAAATGACATCCATGCACAATCAGACTAAAACTTCCCTTATACCCACATTAATTCTGAGTGACACGAACGTCACTGGCAGCTTGTTGTTTTCAGGCCAATTAGCACAAACATTCAGAGCCGTTACAGAAACAGATCAGTTGTTATAACTCTCATCACCTCTTGAGGGCAGAATGACTCCACAGCAAAATATCAATTAATATATTTGGTATTCACTTGCCTCTGAATTCTTCTTATTACCTTCAACCTGCATCTTTTGTTTTCTTTCTTTCTTTCCTTCTTTTTCTCTCTCCTTCTCACTCTCTGTGGTATGCCAGCTAACAGTGTCAGAGGCTTCACTGCTTTACCAATTCCATCAAGAAGCTATTTAACAAACCGCAGACCTGGCCAGTCATGCCTTCAATGGCTCCACTATACCTCTATCATTCTCTCTCTGTCACTTCTTTCTTTTTCTTACTGTCCTTCAATCTGTCTCCCTTTCTTTCTTTACATCTCCCTTCTTCACACAGCATTCCCACGTCTTTTCTCTGTTTCTTGATTTCTCTTTTGTGCGTTTTTATGCTTTTTTCTTTCTCTTCTCCTGTTTATTTAGCTCTCTGTCAATTTCAAACTGTTTCCTTGGAAAGAAAGACACATTTTCAAACCAGATTTTTTATGCATGTGCACAACGCTGATAAATAAGCAATTAAAAAAAATCCCATATAAAGAAATTCTAATAACATCTATAACTTTCAAGGATAATATAGATACTGGCATCAACACACAGACTGAAAATAGAAGAACATATATGGTTTTGCATATAAAACTTCAATAGCACTAAAGTTTAATACGTTGCACAACACTACAGGAAGGAAAACTCACTAGAAGGCCATTATATATGTAGCAAAAGCTGTCTTATAGTAGAATTATACACAGCTTTTGGTTTACTATAATATCATCTCATTTTCTACAAAACTGTCAATCGTGAAATTGTGCACACTGTGTTTTATACCACACCAACTCCAATAGTCACTCTTGTTCTGTACAGTAGAAGACCATGAGTTAGTGAACAAATGAACAAGTGATCTTCTTAATTCTCAATGTGCTTTGAATCTGCAAAAAGATTTTAAAATGACATTTTCCATCATAAATGATAGATTAAGTCGCTGTAGTATTGTACCGCTGCATGTCAACAGCAACAGAGACAAGAATATAGGAATCTCTTAGATTTACGAATTAGCCTCTAGAGATCAATCCTCTTGTTATACATATTTCAAAATACCAGATACTAAATAACAAAGGAACCTGTTAATGGAATAATTTAACATCTTGTCATTATGCTTGTTCACGTTCTTGCTGAGAGTTAGATGAGAAGATCGATACAGCTCTCATGTTTGGATGTTAAGAAGGAAGCTACAGCGCTTTAGCCTGGAAGCAACGGAGAACAGCAAACTACACACAATATCTCTAAAGCTCCCAGTTAACATGTTATGTCTCATTTAACTTGTACACAGAGAGGCAAAAATGGTAATTTATGGTTTAAAAGTGAGTTAGATCCTGAAGCTCACAGTAGTTTCAGCTCGAGAATGCCCTCCTGTAACAGTTCATAAATCATTTGTACCAACAAATTGTTACGACCAGAAGTAACATACGTACTGTATTTCATGACTATGACTTAAACGAAGGAGAAAGTCCACATTGGGAGGAGGTTCAGGTGGATGGAGGGGCCACAAAACCCAGGACTTTCCCACAGAAGACCAATGTTTAACCACGCTTTATACCTAAATCATGACTGTTTTACTAACCTAACCATCTAGTTTTTGTGACTAGATCTAACCAAATTACTTTTGAGCCCCAAAATAACCAAACCACTGCAGATCCATAGTCGTAACCAGGTGTTGGTTTATTTCCCAGAAATGGTAAATTTAGGACTTAATTTGTTATTAGATTCATTGAACGGCGCTGCACCAATCACAGAGGCTCAATAATGTTTGCTTGACTGGTATGTTTTGTAGTAGTCGTATATAGTACATTGTAATTTCATAAGACTAATAGCCTACCTGAAGGGCTGAGCAGAGTGCAGCAGAGCAGAGCAGAGAGAGCTGCACAGAGTGGAGTCAAATGATTTTCAGTTTTGTGCTACAGCTAGTTTGATTCCCATTAGTTACATATAGTACATGTATTGTAGGTGTTGTATGTGTATATATAGATAGAATTTTAATAGTAATTCATCCGTACTTGAACTGTGTTACTAATGGATGTGTGACTATATTATACTTTATGCTGTGTCTGTAGTACTGCAGGAACATTTTCTATACATTTTTACTGATGTATATATTTTTTTCATCTCCTCAAGAATCTGCAATGTCACCTACCCACATGTTCACCTATTCACTCGCTGTTTTGCTTGCACGCAGTTGGCCTTTCGCTCCACAGAGACCCTTAAAGGAAGGATTGTTTTCCCTGTGTCCCCAGTCCATATTCCACCACTCCATTTAGTTTCTTTTCTCAAAAAACAACAAAAAAACAACAACAAAAACAATATTTGTTGATGTATTTTTTGTTGACACAGTGGTTTGTGCGAGCTCTGGCTTTTCTCTTACTGCTGACTGCATGGCGCCAACACGTCCTCTAGCTTCAGGCTGTGCTTTTGGTTATTTTCTGATCCATTTTTCTCACCCAGCAGTGCCAAAGGTAATGCAGCCAGTCAGAGTCTCCTGTTCAATCTGGTCAGCAGCAGTTGCCTTGTCAGTTATAGGTATGTATTAATATGACACCGACAGCAAATAAATGACAAACAGCATGAGATCTAAAGAGAAATCATGCCTTTGCCTGTACATTAAAAAAAAAACAATCTGTCACATTATATGGTTTATAGGGCATTTGTGAGTGCACTGTGCAGTCTTCTTCAATTTTCTTTTTGTTTCCAATCGTTTCCCTATTTTCTTATTGCTTTGGGTGCATTTTACATTCACATTAATCCTGAGTGGAATTTAATAGTGGAAGGAGGGTGAGGGGTCAGTCTCTGGGTAGCAGTTATTACTCAGCAGTGCTCCGTGGTGTAATTATGCACCTGACAGCACCAGGTGACACCAAAAAACGGGCAAGCACATCGCAGCAGATGTGAAAATCCGTCAAAATCAGCTGTGGATGCCAGGAAGTGCTCTCAAAACTCAAGATGCAGCTATTATCACGTGATTTCTCACTGCATTTAACTTCAGGGCTCCAGACTTTAGTGCTTTATAGGTCATTTACTGAATGTGGATGGCACAATTAAATAGAAGTCCTCCAGTCTACCCTCTGATACAACCCAAATATGTGAATGTTGTGGCGAGTCACATGGTTAGCTTTACTGAAAAGATCATGGTTTTTATTGAAATATGTACTTTTTGTGGTCAGAGGACAGAGGAGGAATAATAAACATGCAGTTAGGGTTGTTAAAATACTAAACAGTATATGTATGATTATTTTACTCAAAGGTGAAAAATATGGCACAAAGGAAAAAAACAGTGGTCTGCAGCGTCAAAGTCGGATCGTTTAAGTGTTTTTTTTCTTTTTTAATATCCTACACTTGTAAATTTAATGAATTAATCACATGACAAAACACTTCATAACTTTACTACTCGTACATGTTTTTGCGTCTATCTCATGGCTGAAATGTAAGACCTCACCCACAAAAAACAGTACTCGACAAGACAATCTCTAATTCAAGGTCCACGTTTTTTAAGAGCTTTGAGCAGCATCTAATTATCTGTCTCAGGTAGTTTACGAGCTTTATGTAGATGATGGCTTGTCTCAGTCTGACTCTAGAGGTCTTGGATGTTTTGCCCTTGGTGTGTTGCTCTCCTCATGCTGTTTTGGGAGAGTGTGTGTGTGTGTGATGAGGTGGAAGGGGTGTTGTTCAGCAGGAGGCCTGAGATTGTGCTGAGACAAGGGGGAAATGTCAGAAGCGTGGACAGTCTGGTCATCCTGGCTGACAGCAGGGTGCAGTCTGTTTTTGGTACTCGTCATTTCCTTTCTCTCTTTCTCTCCTCTCTGTTTCCCTCCCCCCCTCTACCGCTTGCTTCTTCACCTATAGCACTGGATTGAACTAAGCAGCACTGGCAGTAGCAGACATTGGATTACAATTAATCCTGCCTCGCTCCATTTGCTGATAGTCATCCTGCTGAGAAAAGAGGCAGAGGAGGAGGAGAAGAGGGGAGATTAAAGTAGAGATGAGGGAAGGAAGGGAGAAATGAGGGGAAAGAGATTAGAGAGAGGAGAGAATAGAGAAGATGCAGTGACTTCTGTGATATTGTTTTTATCTAATATTTTAATATGCAGGATTAGTGTTTGTTTATTTGTTACAGTAATGCTTATTTGAATTTGACAGAGAGGGGACAGGAAAGAGAAGAGAGGAAAGAGAGAAGAAGATAGAAGCATGATGGGGAAAAGAACACGTAAAACACATCATTTCATGTGTGTGACGGATCAAAACACAAAAACTGTGTTATTTGCTGAAATAATAGAGATTAAGGATGTTAAAATCACAGTGAGATTTAGTGAGCAAAAGAAAGATAGAGATAAAGATGTAACAGCAAGCTTCCTTCAACAAGCTGGACTGCACCTGGCAAGATGACGTGGGTAATTCCTTAAACCTCAACTAACAAGCTGTGCACTAGCTTCTGCACAGCTGGCTGGCATGAAATTGAAGAGCAGATCTTAAAAAAACACTGGCAGTTAAGAGCCACACAAAGAAGCGGAGGTGTAATCTGTTTCTGCAGCGTGTGAGGCCTGAGTGCTCGTCCTCGGTGGTCAGTCCTTCCCACTGAGCTAGTGCTTTCCTGTGGATAAAGGTTTTGGCTGGAGTAGGGAAGCAGAGTGCATTGCTTGTGGATGTCGAATTTGCAGATTTAAACAGGTGGCACATTACTAGCTGGCATTTGCAGAGCAGCGCTGCAGGGCAGCTTTCGCAGGCTTCTGTGTTTTCACGCTCCAGGCTAGTTTCCTAGGATGGTGATGGGCATTTCCTGGAAGTATTTGCCTTTTTCTGTTGTTCTCTTCTGCTATGGTCTATTTTGTTCCAATGAGGGAACAAAACCTCTTAGGATGTCGTCCGCTCATTTTTTAGTGAGTAAAATGCATTTAGCTCTTTACATTCACTGGGACATATAGAAGATAATTTATTAAAAGTTGTTTCAGTAATCAAATCAATCATTCTAAATGTGAGTTTTAAAAACTGTATGTCTCTTTGCTGCTAAAAAGGTAGAATATGCATTAATATCACTGAGAAAGATAATAAAGTTTTTTTTTTTTTATCTGGCCATTCATATATATATATATATATATATATATATATACATGTGTGAAATCTGCCACCCATCCATCCATCATCCTAACCACTTTTCCTGTTACAGGTTGCTAGAGCTGATCCCAGCTGTCATTAGGCGAGAGACACCCCGGACAGGTCGCCAGTCTATCACAAATCATCCACATCTTTGATTTGGAGTCACGTTTCTGACCACCTGGCCAATATTTATTCTCCTTTTACTTCTGTTTGGTGTCCTGAGAAAAAAACCCAGCTTTTTACCTGCTAAATATTCTGCTTCCTTCATCAACTAGCAGCTAACTTTGTCTGTGTCTGATATGTTGCTGTGCAGGTGGGCTTATCAGTGCTGATTTGTGCTGCCGGCTGTTGGTGGAAACAAGGCTGATGAAAGCACTGAGCCGTATATTTCCAGACAGGGCTCGTCCTAAATGGACACGAGAACAGACGTGATCCAAAATATGTCTGAAATGAACGGACCCCAAAACAGAATTAGGTTACATGTGTGACCCCCTTTTTACAGTACAGTAATTATTTAAACCATGCAATGAAATTAGTGTTAAATTCCAACACTGACAATGAATTTTTTGTTAACAGATAATCAGACATGTTTTATAAGGTATGTTCTTTCTGGAGCTTTTATTGCAGCCTTTGCATTAAGACAAACAGCTCAGTGTTCGAGTTTCTTGCTCTCGTAAGCCACTCAAATCTTTTGCTCTGTAGATTTAGACATTTGTTTTTTATGTGTCTGCATAAACAAGAAAGCAAGTAGCACTGAATGAGGAACAGAACCACACACTTGGGAGCAAGGTCAGAATTTGACATGGTGTGTAAACAAAACAAGGCACCAGAAATAAACTACACACTTAGTTTCTTGTTTCCTGACAACGTATTGATGCCAATGCTCTATCTGCTGCTTCCTTTTCTTTCTGTTGTGTTTTGCTGTCATCAACTATATGTCATTTGCTGTATGCTGACATGTTTTAATCTGCGTTGAAGGAAACTAGAAATTCATTATCTTGTTTTATTGTTTCCAGGAAACTGTAAATTGTGGGGAAATTACTCCAGTCACCCCACATATCATGACAGAGTAAGATGTGGATATGTCAGTGTGATGCAGGCTTTGGTTTTATATTAGATCATTAAGAGTCCACATTCTTCACTTAACCTGCTCAACATGCATAATCACAAAATAAATCTAGAAAACAGCAACAAAGGCAAAGACAACATGTGTTTTAACTCATCAGGAAAGAGGACCCAAGATAAAATGTGTTTTTTTTTAAAGAAAACATGAGGTACCTTCATCATTTTACTGCAGTTTTTGTTTAATTCCAGCATCTGTCCTGCATCACATTCATCAGAGTAGCTTTTGAGCAAATGGTGCCATGAGTGCAGGGAATTTCACAATGAACACAAAATCAGAAGTATACATGCAGCCATACAATGAACACTGGTTTACCTGTGTGTGTGTGTGTGACAGCAGACAACCAAATCTCTTTCTCCAGCCTCCATCTGGATCCCCTCTCAAAAAGTGCAACAAGCTGGGAGCACTGTTTGATTTTCTGATGAAACCTGCTGCAAGGTTACCTCTTGAAGGTAAAATCTGTATTTTCTTTTAGCTAAAAACGTTTAGCATTACTGCACCCATGTGTATTTCCTGTGCGAGGAGAAATAACCCAAATGACTTAAAACATCTCTGGTAACGTTACTGTCACACACACGAATGCACAGACACAAGAATGTGTTGTCTTTCTCTCCATACACAATGTTTAGTACACGGGGGAACAAATTAGCGTCTCTTCAATGCTACACTTTGCATAATAAGAACAAATACTAGCAAGCAAGTAGAATTAAGTAGCACTACAGCTATCACATGTGAAGCCGCTGCCTTGTTTCATTATAAAAAGTTCTGGCAGTTGAAAATGTACATACAACAAACTAATAACACCTGCTTTTTACTCAATAAGAGAAAAGATTAAACTCAAAACTGACATTGCAAACAAAGAAATATACTGAAGATTGAATACTGATTGAAAAGAATGATGAATGTTAACTGAGCAGCCACTAGAAAAAAGCCAGGACTCATAAAAGATAAATAAGTGTTGTCTACTTTTACATATTTTTACACATTCTGAATAATGAAATATCAGCATGTGCTTCGTCTCTGCAAGGCCACTTGGCTTTTTTTTCTCTGGTGGATTTCTAGTTGCACATGCTTTTTGTTTGCCCTTAAATAAAACTCATACGGATGAAGTTTGCACAGGCCTGGTTGAAAGCTGGGAGGCTTTGAAGAGCTGGCTCCTCTGATGAACACAGCGTGAACAGAGTGAACAATAAAAAGTGTAGATTAAAGTGACATCAGGTGAGGTCTTCACTCCTCATTTGTAGCTCATGCTCCCACAGTCCAAGGTCCTGTTTGCTTTTTCTGTTCCTGCTAAAAGGGCTCTTACACTATGGGTCAGTAAACCAAATGGGTTGTGGGCCAGTAAATAGCTCCTACAGGGGAGGATTGGGACTATTTTTCCCACAAATTGCTCTGGGTTTCGGAGAAAAAAGGTTAAACTTCTAATTTAGTTGCAGAGTTTTAAAGCTACTGATGCTAAACTGAAATGTTTTGGAAACCTTTTTACTTTTTTATTTGATAAATTGAGTCTGACTCACCACACCGACCCACCACGCCAGGAAGTGTGCACTCACAGTATCAAAGTTTTTAAGTTTTTAAAAAAAGCATGAAGTCGATGTGAAGTTAAGACAAAGGAAGATCTGCTGAAGAAGATGGTGTGATGTAATGGTGGATTACAGAGAATAAGTGTGAAGCTAAAGCTTTTGATAATTGCATTATCTTCTGTTACCTATGTTTTGCCTAAAAAG
The DNA here is from genome assembly GCA_032362345.1 of Sandelia bainsii. Lineage (NCBI taxonomy): Eukaryota > Metazoa > Chordata > Actinopteri > Anabantiformes > Anabantidae > Sandelia > Sandelia bainsii. The sequence continues at coordinate 6,834,622 of JAUMHL010000008.1, read as the reverse complement.
ACTTGACTCACAGTGCTGTGAAAACGTATTTGCCCCCTTCCTGACGTTTTATTCGGTTGCATTTTTGTCAAACAAATGTTAATATCACACACAGATAATAAAAGATAACCTGACAACCTGAGTAAATAAAAAATGCTTTTAAAAAAGTTTTTAAATTTATGATTTCATTTATTAAGGGAAAATCTGTCCAAACCTGCCTGGCCCTATGTGAAAAAGTAATTCTCCCCTAAACCTAGTAAGTCGACATTCAGTCGCAGGTTTTTCCGAGCATGAACAGCCTGTTTAGAGTCATGCTACAGCATCTCAATCGGATTCTAGTCCGGACTTTGACTAGACCACTCCAAATCCAGATCTTCTTTACCACCTGAGGATCCTGATCCCTTAATATGAGGTCTGCTGCCCTATTTCTTGGTCCTGGTACATGCACAAGCAAACTGGAGGTTTTGAAGAAAAGGGTTTTTGTTCCTTTTGTTGTTTTTTTTCCAAATCTGCAGAACAGCACAGAATGAAATGAACAGTAACAACAAACAACAACAAAACAAAATGGTCTTAAGTCTCGGCCCAGACGCGTATTGGCATGAAGTCACATAATGTTGAGAATTTAATGTCTTGGTGTAAACAATGCTTGAATTTGCAGGGGGCCGTGACGGAAGACAAATACTGATGTGATGATATTCTCTGCCTGTGTGTTGGTAAATCAACTGACTCATTTCAGACATGGTTGGAAAAGAAGTAGTTGTCGTTTTTGCAAATAATAGTTTATCATGTCAAACTCAACCGAATTGATGGTAATGTTTATGACTAATTGTATTTATATAAGATTATCAAGTTAATGAGGTAATTGGAAAGAAGGGAGATGCTGGACAATTCTCTAAATTTAATTTAATTATATACTATAAGTAAAATACACATAATGCAATAACAGGTACACGTGTATATGCCAGAATGTTTTTCATAGTTTGTGTTAGAAAATGTCACCTCTTAATATGAAGAACTCCTGGAGCCACACAATTTGTTTCTTGGCACATGGCTCTTGTTTCCACCAGATGTGATTGAAATATGTTAAATTTTGAAATGTCTTGCAAATGTCCTTTCCACTAGTTTCAGCCATTGTCACTAACACTCCACATATCTGCTGAACAATTCAGTAAAATCGGGCTCCCTGAGCTCAGGGTCCTGCCAGTTTATTGTTCTACTTCATTGAAGATGTAACTATGTAGTGCTCATGAATTTTAAGTGTATTCATTCAGCGACTGTGGGAAACCACAGAAATTAAATTGCCCCTGCTGAAACCTAATGAAAACATATTATATCCCAAGCAAAACAAAAACCAAGTCCAAATTATAAGGTCAGAAATCTGAAGAGTGTGTTGGTGCAGGATCAAAATGTGTGAGAGATGTGTGGAATCAAAACCAGAATTACCCCCAACCTGCAGTATGAGGGGCACCAGTAAACAGCAGTGAGGAGTGAAACTGGCATCCAGTTTGGAAGCACCAGAAACTGGTGTGCAGCTAGTTCCCTGCCTGTCTGCTGTTTGGCCACAGCTCTCCACCAACTGTCTTCAACTAACATCTCTACTGTAGTAAGAAAAACATTTGTAATATTGTGCACAGAGTGTCGTTTTTGAGCCATTTCAGCAAAGAGCACATGCCAGCCTGGTGTTGGTGCTACAGGAAAAAAAAAAAAAATCAGGGGATCACCCAAGTTTCCTCTGGAAACCGTGAACGGCCGTGGCAACTTTTATGGCAGTTGATGTAAAATTTGTGAAGATATTTTGTTAAAAGTGAAAAATATCAACTTGCAGGTGGCTCTAAAGTAAAAGTCAGAGAATCACAAAAGGCATTAGGATTCATCCTCTGGGGACCATGAATGGCCATAACCTTAGCCCAGTAGTAAAGATAACTGAGCCTGGACCGGAGTAGTGTACAGCCTGTCATTGCTATCTCTAGTGTCCTGCTGCTTGAAATGGTCAAACAACTGCAAATTACTTCATAAATCCAAAGAAACCATATAAAAACATCCAAACCAATGTACTTACAGCTGCATGAAAAGTATGTTAGCCTTTTGGAATTACCAGTTTCCAGTGGCGGCTGGTGAAATTATTTTTTGGGGGTGCGCACTTTTGCAAGTCAGTTTTCAGATGCGCTCTAACCACATATCACCACTAGTATAAACCAAAGCACTGTTCTTATGCATCACACTACTTTAAAAGATTAAATTAACGTACAAATACATGTGAAACACGTGTTTTCAGTCATTTACAATTTATAAGTAAATTTCGCCCGTGTCTCCTTCAACTGACACATGCAGTCAAGGAGCTCATTCTGCACTGTCTTACATGTCCCCTTACACACAGTAACAGTCTGTAGGTACTGCTGCATCCAGGGATCCAACAAAGTCCACCAGCCCCATGAAAATGCCAAGATTGCTCTTATCCTACAATATACAATATATTAGAGGGGGTTCCAGTGTGCATGCACCAGTTATAGTGTAGGTCTATGGTAAAGATTTTTGCGCCCCTAACAGGAAATACGTCACCCGACCGTCGCGGTAAAAGAGTGAGAGAACATTTTTAAACTACACTTTAATACTCATGGACTGTATAATGTATAGATCGTTTATTTAAATTATTTTATGTGATTCCTATTGCCTTCTTCTTCTTCATGTGAGCCAGGTGGGGCAGCGCCCCAGCGCCCTCTATTGACGGGCCGCCACTGCCAGTTTCTCTACATTAATTGGTCATAAAGTGTGATCTGATCATCTGAGGCTGGGGATACACTTGCTTTTAATTCCACATTCACTTATGCAGCATTTGGCGCATTGGTTTTGCACGTCGTCAGAAATTAATGCTACGAGTACGTGCAATGCAAACTTGGGGAGGAGTATCAAGTAGCTCAGTTGGTAGAGCAATTGTCTATGAACCCCAGGGTCAATGGTTCACTCCTGGTGAGATTATTTTTGGGAATTTAAGACGTTAATGGAGAGTTTGACAGAAAACACAGGGAAAACGAGGACATGACATGTAACAAAGGCAGACTCAAACCAGGGACATTGCAGCTACATGGCCACGCACTAACCATTAGGCTACCAGTGGGCTCTGAGTATGTTGTAATTAAAGTACAAACGGAAGTGTGTGAACAATGACGCTGCCATTGTCTATGTCTATGCATTAGTAAACAAGTATAACCCCCAACAAAACCAAAGAACAAGGTGACACTTCATGATTGGTGGAATGATTAAACTCAGGCTGAATTGTTTTTGAGGTTTGAAGAACGCGCATCGCTACGTATGGCGTGAAAAGGGCACCACTTACCAATATTATAGCATTGTGTAACCCACAGCCACTGGAAGTGCTTAAAGTTCTTAAGGAGGTTCAACAAGTTATTATGATATATTAAAATATGAACAGTTATAACTGTTGCCAGCTTAAACACAATGTCTATATTTGTGAGTTAGATAAAGATAAATCACGTTTTATAATCAATTAAAGTAGAAAACCAGGTATTTCCACACTGCATAAACTCGTCCTTACATGTCACCAAATATTTATGTTTTTTTCCCCTCTGCAGTACAGTATTATCTCACCTCATTCTCATGCTTTAGGATTTCGGAAGACTTGCCATTGATCCTCGGATAATGACCAACATGAAGTGACATTTTCCTTTCTATATAAACATATTCATGGGAATATGAAGTGGAAGGTGCAGGAAGTGGCTCAAATTGTAGTTAAAAAAGTGGGGGAAAAAATCTATTTTACCTTAAAGGCTTGATTCATAACAGCAGTCACACACCTGCTGGTTCCTCAAAAACCACATTTGTTAACATAATGATTTATAGCACTCCAGGTGTTTAAGGTATACAGTATAATGTAACTATTCCATGGTGCCCTACAGTACGTTACAGCAGTACACAAATACACACACACACACACACACACACACACACACACACACAAACACATTTTGTGACTGTATCTTTCAATTTCTCTAATCCTCTACCCCTCATCTCTTCATGCTGTCTCCCCCCATCACTCTCACCCCTCTACCTCTCCCCTCTCTCTCCACTCTGCTCCCTGTCTCTGTGCCATCCGTCTGCCTCTGTGCCTGTGGTGCCGGTTGCTATTTGGATGATTTAGTCCGAGAGGGAAAAAGGGATTTCATTAGCTGTTTACCTGAGGGCCTCTGGTACCTGTGGTGCTATAAAGCTGCTTTATTAAAAAAATCCCACATTCAGCTGTGGAGGAGCCCAGTGGCTCAGCGGGTTAAGGTTCACCATGTGCATCTGGCCATGGGTTCGAGTCCTTAGAGTGGGTGTGCACCTTTGGGCCTATGGTGCCTGCAGTGCTACGAGAATGCTTTATTCATAATCCTTGAGTTGATGGTGATGAACATAGGGCCTCAGAGGGTTATGGTACACAATACACTGTGAGTTTGAGTCCTCTGAGTGGGAATGTTCCCAGTGGGCTTTTGGCATCTACAGTGCTATAACACTGGTTTATTAAAAATCAAAACCATGCTGTAAAAGAGTTCATTTCAGGTTACGGTGCACACTACGTGTTCAGGCTGTGAGTTTGAGTCCATTTTAAAGAAAAAACAACTTGGGAGAAGAGAGTGATTTGATTACATGTTTACCTGAGAACCTACGCTGCAGTTGCACCTCAAGCCTTTTCTTATTAGGCTTCTTCCAAGTTATTAAAGGAAAATTCCAGTTTATTACAGCTTGAGTTCTCAATATACAGTTAAATGTATCAGGAGCTGGGTGAGCATAACTGCTACGAGTACAACGCTGCAGTCTCTGAATGTCCTGTTTGGTTGCTGCACTGTACCAGACAATGATGGAAGATGTGAGGATGGACTCCACGTTGGCAGTGTGGAAGTGGATCAGCTGCCAAAACTCTGCTCCAGGTGAGGTTTGAACTCACAACCTCAGCATTGCCTTGCTGAATACTGTCATATAAGTACCGCGTGCTAACCAATTGTGCCACTGGAGCTTCAGCTTCATCAGAGAGCAAGGCCCACTCAGTTGTCCAACCACAATCCACACGTAATTCCACCTATTTCAGGGAGTGTGTCTACTGGGTTTTAGGGTCAGAAGCTGAGCAAGTGGCAAACCTACTGCAACAAAGTCCAAAAGTGTAAGAAGCATGAGCCAACCCTAACTCATTGATTGAATTTAAATGACCAATTTAAATACCAGTTATTTATAACAGAGAATATGTTTTTAATCAACACAATAAGGAATTGTTTTAATAGATTTGCAATGTTGCAAAGGTAATTGTTGCAATAGGTTAATTTGTTTTCATTGAAATAAGTGCTTGTGGCAAATAAAGCACAATTAACCTTTCTTAGGGTTACGTCTGGCAACTCTAGGCGGGATAAGTTGTTAAAGACAGTTCAAATTTCAACGATGGTACAAGGCACAGTGAAATCACTAGAAATTATGTTCGTCGTGCATATAATGTTTGGGTTTGCATATAATGGAAACATTAATGATGTGAAGTGGCATTGTGATGGATAACAGTTTGAATATATTTTCCTGTATTTTCTCTTGTTTATCTGACAGTTTTTGTTTTGTTGCCCAGGAGACAACAAGTTGTATCCAAGCAGAATTTTGCTCAAAGGTGCACACATTTGTTGGCTCCATTTCACAGCAAAAAAACCCCAAGAGATTTATAGTATTTCATTAACAGTTTACCTAAGCACCTATTCTACCAGGGGCACTTCAAGTCTTTTTTTTATTAGTTCTGCTCCAACTTATTAAGGAACTACATGGTGAAGTATTTCTAGCTTACTGGCCATGATCAAAGTTCCAGTGATAAATGTGATGCTTTATAAGAAATCTACACCAGCAGCGCAAACAGAACAAAATTAGGAATCCATTTTTCTGAGCAGAATTAATCAAACATGGACTGGCGGTGGAGAGTTTTCCCTCTTGGCAGCATTTCATAATGAACAGCAGTATTTGTTCTGATGTCAACCTGTAGTAGAATTAATCAAGCTTATCTTTGTAACGTCAGCTTTAATCAACATTGCATGGCATGTTCTGTGCCCTTTGACATCATTTGTATGCGGCAGTCAGCTCTCTCCTCACAGAGACAGCTGTGGATATAATAGGTCACACACAAAACCCTTCACACACACACACACACACACACACACACACACAAGGAAAAAGAAAGCACAAGGGAGGAGTAAAATTGAGGAGAGCTGGAGGAGGGTGAGGAGGGGGGGACACAGGGGAAGACGGCAACCAGCAGAAATAAAGAAATGAAGACGTAAAGGGAGAGAGGTTTTATGGAGCCCACACCGAGATGGTGGTGCACATTTCTTTGTCTCAAACATTATAAAAAAATACATCAAACTACTTGAAGTGGTGTAATAATATAATATATTCAATAATATAGTCTTGTACACAACATGTCGATTCATAGGCAAGAAGTAATATCATATCAGAAAAATAGGTACATACCATATTAAAATAAGAGACTGATTTTATTGGAGGTCTTGTCAGCATTTTCAAACTCTCTGTTTGGAATAAATATTGAGTTTGCTCCTAATGGTGTGGCTTTGTCATGTTGGTTGCGGCACCAGTGTTTCACAAAGCATGACTGCAGCCATTTTCTCATATGTATGCCGGACATTGTTCAGGGTTGCCCTTTCACACATGTAGCACCAAACGGGAGATTTTCTGAGTCAGATATGTTCTCACGTCTGGAAATAATCTGTTTGTACTTTAGTTAAGATGGTGGGTTGCGTCTGGATAAAGCGTGCAGTGGGCAGGACATGACACAAAAAGTCTGCTGCAGAAATCCCCATGTTTAGTTTACCACATATTCAGGGCAGTGCAAATCGTGTTATGGGATGTCAACACACCCACTTGCTTGCAGTGAATTCTCCAGACAATTACCTTTATTGACACGTGGATATTACATGGACTTTATACTAAGGAGCTGCCTGGATGAAGTCTGTTTTATATCCAGGCCAACTGTTTTGAACATTTCCATTCTAACATACAGCACCTCCAGGTAATATCTAAATAAGTTTAGCGTTCCAGTACATGTCTGAAAACGGCTTTAGTTCACTACCTGGTCACATTACCTGATCAGTCTAGAAAGATGGAGCCATTATCCCACATGTGGTTCATGTTTGGCTATATGCCTTATGCTAGTGCTGGTTAAATACCACCTGTCCCAACCTCAAAACATATCTCAGCCAGATTTGTCTACTATTTTGTACATGGCCCATTTGAAACTGTTGAAATAACCGGTAGATGTCTCAGTGTGTTTTGCAGGGGCTCCAGGAATAAGGAAAACAAAAAACAAAAACTAACTTCTGTGAGTTTCCCTCTTGGCGTCAGGTGGAAGAGATAACGTTGACTGACAGGCAGCCTGGTAGAAAGGTTGTTTTAGAGGCTCATCACTCTGGGAGAGGCCTTCAAGCTCTGCGCTGCCTGAAAACCACCAACACAACACAACAGGGCAAGCATCCTGGGAGGCCTCCCCTCCTCACTGATGCTCCCGGTCTGCTCTCAAACTCACCAAGAGGTGAAAAAAGACTTTCAGCACACACGTACCTGTTAGCCGAGGGGCAAACAGATCACAGGAGGTGAGAGGTGTCACAGCTGCAGCTGGAACATCCCTCGACTGCTCTCGCTTACATTTTCCCTCCATCACTCTTGGTGTCATTGTGTATAGTTTCTCTCCCCTCGTTCTCCCTAACCCAACCTTTTCCTGTGACCTGCTTCCTCCTGACCTCCTGTAATCTTCCCACCTGCTACTCTTTCTCTCTCTTCTTCCTTCAGCTTCCCGTGTCTTGCAGCTATGCCCCCATAGCCCCTGTCAGTTCTGTCATTTTCCTCCTCCCTCAACCTCATCTTATCCCTTTATGTCACTTTTCCGTCTCCTCTCCCTCTTCTTCAGTCAGCTGGTCAGCCAGCATGTCCTGTCAGCCGTATACTCTCTGGCACACATACACACACAGCTACCTGTCAGTCTGCCTGACCTACTTGCACCACTATGCCTTAACCTTTTCTTGTTACAGCCCACCAGCTGACTCTGTGAGTTGGTCAGTTTAGTTACATCTTGGTTTCCATAGGCACCACTTTCTGGGGCTAGCAGGAGAGCTTAATTATTTATTGAAAGGGTTGTAGAGTTCATAGAAAAAACAGAAATAGAAATGTGTGGCGTTTAAAGTTCTCAACGAGATATCAAGAATGTTCTGGTGGAAGTACAGACTCCATCTACATTTTACCACCAACACCGGCTGGCACATGATGTTATGTCACGGTTCCTGACATGGATCTTTCTATTTTCGCATTTCTACCCCTGCCCTTCAGCCAAATTCCCACTTCCCCAGGTTCGGCATTTCTATAAAGCCCTGCTGTCTCCTGCCATTCTACATCCACCCACCAGTTGTCACCAGACTCTTTCCCTGGTTCACCTGCACCTGAGAATTCCTGTCTCCTGCAGCCACTCATCTGCTCCTCATTCACTAATCATCACCTGCAATGGTCAAGTTTGCAGCTGCCAAAATTCTGCTCCAAGAGAGGTTTGAACTCACAACTTTGGTTACTTTGGTGAATACTGTCATATGAGTACCATGAGCTAACCAATTGCACCACTGGAGCTTTGGCTATTGCATTAGAGAGCTAGGCCCACTGAGTTGTCCAACCAAAATCTAATATATATATATATGGCAAAGAAAGCACAATTAATCTTCATTAGGGTTACATTTGGCAATTCTAGGTAGTTGTTTAAGACAGTTGAAATTTTAACCATGGTGCAAGAGACATTTCAGCATTGCGAGAAAGTGTGTTCATAGTGCATGACCCAGCATTTCATGATTTTGTCTCCAATGGAATATTAATGATAAGTGTCATTATGATGGATAGAACAGTGTAAATTATAATTTTCCTTTATTTAGTCGTGTGTTTGAGTCTAGTTCTGCTTGAAACACTAAAAGTACTAGTGATCATGTATGTAAATACAAATACATGCAATTATACCAAAATGTTATGTGTCCTATGTGATACACAAGTTAGTCCACAACTGAGAAAATGTTGTCCACGTCCACTGTTACTGAGGCGCTGCTGAGCAGAATGTTCCCAGTCAGAACAGTTCAGATTTTCAGAAGTCCAAAACAGGCAGAATTCATAAATAAGCAGGAAAACAAACCAGAAGTAAAACATTTTACTGAAAGGCCACAAGTGTGCAGAAGCGTTTCATACAACTTTACACAAACAAACTAACATGTTGCTCATTGTGTCTCCACACAAGTGTTGCACATATCTTAGACTTATCACTCAAAAACCTGCAAAAACACATCTTGCAAAAAGACGAGCTGCTCGCCAGCTGCTGAAAACCAGTGTTGTCTTTTTCACTGTTACTCAGTTCAAATTCCTCCCTTTTTCTCGAGACATTTCAAACCAATCCACTCAACTCAGGTCTTCATTAATACAGCTCTTTTGTGCTGATGTGGGGAAGGGAGAAACACTTCTGAGTGCTGATTCTCCCCTTCTCGTCTGGCCTTTTGTGTGCCTGCGATGGTGGAGAGCTGGATATGTCACTAACTGCTTTCTTTCACTCAGGAGGGCTGAAAATGAATAATGATAATGAGCGGCTGCTGGATATTTTACTGCATTCATTTCTGTGTACTGACACCATTACAGAAACTGACAAAAACACCCCTTTTCATATATAATATCACATAATACTGGAAAGTTATATGGAATATTTTCTGTATCATAACAGCCTTTTTACTCTTGCTCACTAGCTATGCTCATGGTGTGAATTTAGAAGCCAAGGTCTTTATTTAATGAACAGTGAACAGTTCGTGAAAATTTCTTTTCATTCCTATTATCAGTTTCCTTCCTTCCCTCTATCCTTCTGTCCTCCATTTTCCTTTCTTGCCTTTTATCCATCAATCCTTCTATCCCCCTTCCTTTCCTTCTATCATTCCTCCCCCCATTTTTTTTCATAGCATCCTTCCTTTGTACTTTCATCCTTTCCTTGCACCCTTCTTTCTACAGATTGTAACTGGCCTTTTTGGCAACATATCAACTCCTTCACATAATTTCTCCAGAAATGACCTTTTCTGGTTTTTAACATTCCCTTTGTGCTTTGTTGAAGAGTTAATGAGATCTCCAGATATTTCAAAGGACAAACAGCATAAATACACAGTATCTCATGGCATTTGTGACATATATATCTTCTTTCAATGCACAGATCACAGAAAACCTATCAACTAAAGAGCCTCAGTGACAATGATAAAAAGACGTGTACATGATAGCACAGTTTATGTATTCTTGTCATAGTTTTATATTTAACTGAGCGTGATGTTGTGTGTTGAGAACATCTAAATCTGACATAGCCGATTGCAGCTCGGTGCCTCCTGTTTGTCACAACAGCAGACAGAAAATGCGGAGTTACGTCCCTCTTTGATGTGTAAAACATGCATGTTAAACAGAATAGGCTCCAAAACTGCTTTGATGTAAATACCCAAGTATCTAACTGTAACAAAAGGGCAGAACAACTGTTTGCTGAGAAGTTTAATACGACTTCAGTGTCTGTTTTAAATATTCACTGCAACGTCGTTAGATCTGCTAAAAATGAAGAACTGAATAAAGACTTTTCATGTGACCTTTTCAGGCTTTTTGCAACAGGTGATTTTTCTTTCTACACAGGGCTTAATTCGAAGTCACCAAGAAATTTAAACTGATAACCTGATGTGGCAGACTAGTCCAATTTGCTGAAATGTCATTGCAGCAACTCAAAATGGTACTCAGTAGTTTGTATGGCCCCCATGTGCTTGT
>JAUMHL010000008.1:6788349-6823713 GCA_032362345.1 Sandelia bainsii | reverse complement strand
CCTTTAGTGCACCTGTTAATTTCATTAACACCAAAACAGCTGACACTGATTAACAACCCCCTCTGCTACTTAACTGACCAGATCAATACCCCAGAAGTTTAACTGACTTGATACTATACTCTGATTAAAAAGTGTTCTATTTTTTTGAGCAGTGTATATAAAAACATCACATATGGTTAAAGTGGTCACCTTGTCGATTACAATCTATTTAAAGTACATGCATATGGCTCACATCAGCCACTGTATGTGAGATGTGTTTTCTATTATAAAGATGGCACAAACACTGATTTATCATGCATCATGTCCTGAATCACACACGTTCTATTTTAGCATGGTAATCTTTGTTCCAGACACAACTAGCTGTTGATAGAAAGCATGAAATGAACAAAATAAGATGTAGAAAGTATCCTTCAAAACACAGAGATGTTGTCTTACTAAATAGTACTCCATTAGTAGCCATGCATAATACTGACATTACAAAAACACGTTTTTGCTGTCTTTAAATGTCTGTCACAAGTACAGAATATCATCTTGTGCACAGGAAGTGATGAGTTTTAAATGTCAGACAGTGAAGAAGAGGAACTGAACTGAAAAGCACCAGAGCTGAGTTCCTATCTTTATGTACAATAAAGCTAAATATACAATCTCATTCAACACTGATTTAACTCAAGCTGTTTTCTCAAGCTTCAACATGCAAACAGTGAATGTATACTGTCAAGACGATGAAAACAAAATGCTCTAAATTAAAATTTAACTGGATCCAGTTAATTGGTATGTTAACAAAGCAAGATTGACTGTGACAGCGTTTAAGCAGGAAACAAAGTGTCAGTCATTTGGAACACAAGCTGTGCTTCACTTCCATGAACACACGCTGCACTGGATTATCTGTATGTTGAAAGCATCATATGGTGCCACTGAAAGGGCCTAAACCACACAAGTCACTGCTTTCTTCTCTTTTCCTGGGTTTTTGCTGAGTGTATGCTGTATCGTCTGGATGTGTGCTGCTCTCTCTGCCTCTCTGTCCTTCTGGCTACGTGTAAACTATGCATATGCAAGGCAGTTTCCATGCTCTGCTTGTGTCGGTCTGTCTCTGCTCGTCTGTGTTCATGCATAAGAACCTGCATTTGTGTGCATCCATGTAGACAAACTACTTACAAAGATAAGACTGCTCCCCGTTTGCAGTTTGCTTTTCATGCGCACAAGTGTTTTCTCTTTGAATGCACCTATGCATGTGCAGATTTTTCCATCTTTCTGATTTCCTCCACATTATTAGGTGATGGAAGTGATGCTTTTTTCAGGAATTAGTGAGGACAAAAGCCAAGCAAAGAGGAAAGTGAATGTTGGGTTTAAATTCTTCAGGTTGTAAATGAATTCTAATGTTGAGGCATGTCTGTTGCATGGGTAATTTTTCAAGCATAGGTTTGCAAGCACCATACGGTATAAAGTGATATTGTCTTACAGCTATGCATTTGTCATCATATTATTTCTCTGCCCTCTAGTGGTCAAAATAATCAATTAATGCAGCTTTAAAAACCAATAAAGTGTGCTCTTATTAGGGGAGTAACGGTTTGGAAACCAAAACCATGACACACACACACTGTCTCCACCCAACCCGTGAGCTGACTGTCAGCAGCAGCTCTGGTGCGTTGCATTCAGGGACAGTACAGAGTGTAGGTCATCTGCGTTCCAAAAGCACCCAACCCCAGAAAAACAAAAACAAAACGGACATATGAAACAAATTGCGGCTCAAAAATCTACGACAAAAGTGAACTGTTGATTTGGAGAGTGGTTACTCCACTAGTACTTATATATGGATTTAATAAGATAAAATCTAAATATTTGTGTATGTATTTGTGACTGAATTTGAAATGTTTTGTCACCAATCTCTGCCTTTCGTGTCACATACTGTTGGTACTTGCATTTGGGTGATTGAAGGGTAAATGTTTAAAGTTCTTGTTCTTTTTCTGTCCATTTGTTACATGATTTCTTTCTGCACTGCAGCAGGCTTTTGCTTTTGTGTGCATTGGTGTATATATTTCACTACCTTTAAAAGGTTCCCTATCTCTGCCCACCCCCTTCCTCCATCTCTCCTCCTCCCTCCTCTGCTCTCAGGTGCGTTATTTATGAGTCAGCCTGCTGGCCTGTGAATGTCTCTCCCTCCATTTTATGCCTAGCTCCTTCAGTACTCATTAGACTGTGAAGGGCAATCTACCCACCACTGAAACAGAGGGAAAGCGCACATTTTTCCTCTTGTCCTTTTCTGCCTTACAGCCATTACATATGGAAGTCTGTTTTTAAAGGTGGGCTGTGTGGCTTTTAGCACAGGTGGGGAATAGTAGCAGCGACAAAATCAATTCAAATAACGTAGCTGAGAGTTATGAGAAACAAAAGTGATAAGAAAAATACTGTTGACAGCGTAGTTGCTGCTGAAATATCTGACTGGATTGTCTCAGGTGCTGTGTTTACCTCCGTTTCCCTTCTTCTTGCCTTTTCAAATTAACATTTCAGCTAACACAATCTCATGTATTAACTAGCGGGAAGCAGAAGCGTTAATTTTGTTTATCAGATTTTTATTAAAGTTGCGTGGGTATGAACACCTTGGACAAGTTATTATAGTGTTACCCAACCAACACAGAGAGAGATGCACATTTGTATATTTGTATATCATTATATTATTCCATGATCCAACATACTGTACATATGTATATGTTTAAAGGCCTCTACCGAGTGTGGTAAACTCTCCTCTCTGGAGGAGGTCAGAGAGTGGGGATCAACGGAAACATTGGTTAACATTGGGAACACTGACACTAGTTGGACAATATATGCTTTATTGTGGACCTGTACTTTATCTACAGATGCTGAGATTAAAAAAACAACTTAACAACTTCTAAGCATACATCTGAAGACATCTTACCAACACATCAATCCTAACATGCTTACAAACACAATCTGTGATGAAATCCTGCGTTCATCTCAGCTCTGCTCATTAATGCTACTTTTATTTGCACAGTAGCTGGAAAAAACAATAATGAGATCAACAATGATGATCAAATTCATAAACAAGATTACATCACAAGAAATGTGCAGGCACAGCCAAAAGGTTTATTGTGTGGCTCCATTAAAAATGTAAAAATTCCCAACCACGTGATACAACAGCAACACATCACTCATACACTCAGAATCTACCATTTTATACAAAAGCAAACAAAAATACTTCCCCTACCTTTTTAAAACAAATAAGATACAAAACATCAGGTTCGTAGAATTAATTTTTTTTACATTTTTATACAGAGATCTTGCAGCAATTTATCTATTTATTTATTGGTTGGACAGATTCAACAGTGAATTCTAAACACATGGGGGGCCTATGGAACCATTTTATGTGCAGATTCAGACCCCTGCTCTGTTTATGTATATGAAAAGGTAGATATTTACTGTTTAGTCACACTATCACCTGTATCATCCCATTTCTGTTTAAAACTGAGGGATACAAAGAAACAAAGGAATTTTCATACAATTAATCTACAAAACAATGGTGCCTAAAATTATTACTTTTTGCAGCTGAATACAACATTGTGAAATCTGGTGTTTGATCTGCACTAATGTATTCCAGGTGGAGAAGACTTGGCCTTCAGTCTCTCTGATTTACTTAGCGTTTGCTAACCCATTAGCCACATTAAACAACCAGTGTTAAACATGTTTCTGAACCTCCAGTGAAATAAATTCCAAAGCTAAATGTCGGCCAGTGTCAGAGGTTGCTAATGTGATACTGATGAAACAGAGCTTCTTTGGATTTATTCCAATATCCTGCTGAGCTAAAAATCAATGCTTTGATTTGATGTGTTCAAGACTGTGCACACAGTGGTCCCGAACCACACAGATAACACAGAAATATAGAATAGCACTTAAACACACAATACAGAGAGATGAGTGTGGCAGCACTTTTTATTCTCAGAAACTGCTCAATACAGCGTTTAGTGGATGTTCACTGTGTGTGTGTGTGTGTGTGTCTATTGTGTGTGCGACTGTGTGTCCTCACTGTGCTGAGACAAGGGTCAACTTGTAAGGTGAGACTGAAGCAGGAGAGAGGCTTAAAAAGAAAAAAACACAGGGCAGCTTCCCTTGTGGCTCATGCCACAGAGCATCTTGGGATTGGATCTGACCCCTGACCTCTGTCACCGGCTTCTCTCCTTCTAAGCTTTTGTCGTCTCGACTGTACTGAAGCAGACAAGCTGTACACTTTTCTGGACAGTCACAAATAGCCTTCAGACATAAACATCTAGTGCTGATGCTGTAGTTTTGTCTCAATATTAGAATATTTTGAGCAGAAAATTCTCCCACTTTTCAGTCTGACACCTGCATTTCTGTCAAAGGAGCTTAAGTTGACTTTTTTTTTACAGCTATCGTTTGGAAGATTTTGAAGTTACACAACACTGCAACCATTTGTCCTACCTTTTTTTTATGACTAGCTTTCAGACAATCTCAATTGCAATGCTTGGTGTTCACAAAACTGACTCAGATTGGTGGAAAAATGAGCTACGGCCTTGTGAAGTCTCCCTACCATAGTTGCCAGGCTATTGTTACTAATAAACTAAAATCACTTTGCCTTATTTCTGTGATTATTTTCCTCTTAGACTCAAATATGTGGCTATACACTACATTATTAAATCATATCATAACTTACATTTTTAGAATGAGCTTTTTAGCCGAGTCTTTCCATAAAGCTGCTGAAGTACCTCTCAGGACATCTCTTCTTCTGAGCTGTTTATTTTTGGACCAAAACAATGTTCATACTGAGATTAACCAATTTGGGTTGTTAAAGGCCTGGGGCCAGATGTATAAACAATGCATATGAACAAAAACCATTCATGTGACTTTTCCCCACACATAAACTGTAATATATATAGACACAGAATGAGCAGACAGAAAGCACACACACCACACACACACTGTGCTTCAGAGCAGGCATGCACACACCTTTCTACAGGCAATGAGATTATACACGATGAAGAACATAACTTACATTAGAACATTAAGTGTTCTTTCTTATTTAGAAATCTACAGTCGATCTAAATGGGCATTTATAGGTTTATAGGAGAAGCCCAGTGCTACGCTGAGATATAACGTACAGAGCATACATAACTCCAGGTGAGGACTCCCTGATAACCTTTAAAAACAACCACAGCGATGAACTGTTTCTTTCTGTTGAAGCTTTTTACTCCACTCTCGCTCACCACAGTTAGTTTATGGCTACTTCTGATCGAGAATATGTCTGATAAGAAGTTGTAAATGGCAATGGGGTCCATTTCTCTTTTTGTGCATTTATTAGCTCAACTGATTTGTCAGAGTCAGAGTGGTCTCTCTCACCGATGTGTAATGAATTGGCTGAAAAGCGGCCGGTGTGGGTTTGACTAGTGCCAACGGTGTGGGACGCACAGCGGCCAACCATCGGCTTATGGAGAAATTACATCCCAACAACTCTCGTCCTGCTCTCACCTTCTCTATCGCCCACCTAACAAGCCTATTCCACCAGGTGAGAAACAAAGACCACCCGACATGCAACGGTAATTACAAATGCATGAATCTACACAGTTTTCTGCATCTGGCCTCAGGTGGCAGTTCTGCTCAGGTTGGAGTTCCTAATATCAGGCAGTGGTGAGCAGAAATCTGTGGATACTGGGAGATGATGAACAATCGATCCAGTGGGGGGACAGCATGTTAATGGCTCTTGCAGTGGTTAAATGGTAATTAATGTTGACAGTAGTATTTTTGTTTCCTCATATACAGAATTTAGCATGCATGTCTGCTGTGTCCCCCCCCCAATAATTGAGTAAAGGACTTAAAATTCAACTCTCTCCTCCACCTCCTACCTCGCTCTCCTCTCCCTCTCCTGCGATCTTGCTATCGTGTTTATACATTTTATTCTCTCTTATCTTCTGTCAGGCAGGAAAACAGCCATTTGGGTCCTGCCGACACCAATTTCCACCACCACACACACACAAATGCGACACACACACCAATTTCCCCTGCCATATAGCACGCCACCCTGCTCTGTCTAATAAGGCTCTCAACACAGTGTCACATCATCTTCTCATCCATCCTGCTCTCTATCACCTGCGGATCCCACCTGGCTCCCCCTCCTCTTCATGCTACCTTTCTTCCTCCCTTTCCTTTCAGCCTCTCCCTCCTCTTTTTAGTTCCTATCCCACACCACTTTCCTCCCCTGCCTCAACATAGCTATCTATCCATCTGCAGTAATGAGAACGCAGGGACCGCTCAGCTGGCCTGTGTGCATGCATGTCTGTGTGTGTTTATGAGACCATGGGGATTGCATTTCAGATGGGTTCATTTGCCTTAGCACAGCCCTGCTCTGGTTACTGTTGATGTGTGTGTATGGGTGTGTGTGTTGTCGATATCTCCTAGGTGATCTCTAATGCCACACACATGTACAGCCTTCCTTTCATCCAATCCATCTGTCAGAATCTTTGTGTGTGTCTGTGTGCGTGCACACAGGTATCTCCTTTAGGCATTTCTGAAAGACATCTCACAGACTCTATTGTGTGCATGTGTCTAAGCAATATACAATGTGTGTGTGTGTGGCTGTTTACAATGCCAGTGGCAGCGGTCGTCTTACTTGTTGTGGTTGAGACTTGCCAGCAGATCTCTAATGAATCAGAGATTGTTCTGTTTGTGTGTGTGTGTGTGTGTGTGTGTACTTTGTATGTCAGAAGAGCAAAAGACTATTTGTTAAACTCTTCACTAATGTCACATGACAGTTTCGAAACAGATATGTGGTGTGTGTGTTTGTATTTGTGTGTAAGTACTAGGGGATGAGCTGTGTTTAATGCCAGCCATCTTTAACGTTTCCCCTCTACCTCACTCACAGCCAACACCTGAAGGCCTGCTACTGTATGTTCGTATATGCCGGCGCAGAGCAAAACAGGATATTTACTCCTTTAAAAACTTAGTTTCAATATTACATTCACCACCTTGCTTTGAAAAAACCTATGCAAAACTCAGTTTCTTCATGAGTGCCACTGCCCACTTTATTAGGTACACCTGCAGAATCTAACGCAATCCAATATAGCAGCTCTGCAATGAAGTCTACTTCTACAAGGTTCAAATTTCTTAATTTTTGTTGAAACTACCAGAAAGGTGATAATTCTCTGAGTTTATTATTGAGGTCATAGTGGGTGGTGGAGTTGTACCGGAGTGCATTATATTAGGAGGTGTTTCTATTGTTTTGGCCCCCCAGGTGGTGAGAAAAACAGAAATTAAAGCCTTGTAAAACTGGAATTAATGGAAGAGCTGCTGTATTGGATTGCATTACACTGTACAGATTTAACTAATAACATGGCCATTGAGTGTACTGAATATTGTAAATAACAGACCACAGACCACAAATGGTAGCAGTGTATTTAGTTACAGTATATTTGTTAAATTTATAAACATTTGGAAATAGTTGGTGAAAAAAATTGATGTGCATAAGAATCATTATTCCTTTAAGATTCAAAAATGGACTTTTTTTAATAACATTAGTTGATAATTGTAGTTTGATGGAATGAAAAAGGTTGAACTCAGTCTAGCCCGAGCTTGGCCCTCTCATACACTTGAATCACCTTGCTAACTCTCCAGACAACCTGTAAAGCAGTGCATGGCACCTGTTTCTAACTCTGTAGAGTCATTTTTACCACACTCACCCAAATTCTGAGGGTATTTCCCACATTCTCATAGACTCTTCTGGTTGGTTGGAGTCAAATGCAGTCTGGTTTGGTTCAATAAAGGAATCATTTTAGTCAGTTTCTCGAGGATGACAATTTTTTCTCCACAAAAACGATGATGCTAAAACTCTGACAATACTGTTGTCTGACTGTGCTCGGTAAAGAGACAGAGACAATATAATTTCTTGCTGCCCTTTTTGTTTTAGTGGAGAAGAAACTGTCTAAAATTATACTTTTCCACACTGTTTTTGACTCTGACCAATGAGAAGAGTCTGTGAGGATTCAGGAAGTATTTAGAATATGGGTGAGTATGGGTGAAAATGAGTTAGAAAGGGATGCGGTGCACTGCTTTATGTGGTATCTGTAGAGTTAGCACTGTGACTCAAATGTATGTAATAACATGAGAGGCACAAGCTGGGGATAATCTGAACCATGAGGGTACAGAACAGAATCTGAATGCACAATGTGCACATACACTGCTGGATAATCAGATTAATCAAAAAACAAAAACAAAAAAAAGTCAACATTTGGGTGTATTTTGTAATAATTTAAATTACAAATTAGTTTGATCATAAAAAGGTGAAGTATATATTTTTTGTGCATATTTCATACCTTTTCATCTAAAGACTAACTTCATGAAGTACAGCAAAGGAGTCCATCTAACTAGCTCACATTGCAGCACTTTGCAAAACCTTAACCAACTCTGGTCTACAAAGAGCGCACACCCATTCGGCCCTGAACGGTGCCCGTTTATGCCAGTGAAGTCACAGACACGCAATGGCAGTTTTGTGGCCACACAGGACGGCGTTCATATGCACTGTCTGGCTAAATAAAACTACATCGTGCACACATACACGTTTATGTCACAGCTGCAAGGTGTCAGTTTTCAACTTAAGAAAAAGAGACAGTGTGATGTAAAGTATCTTGCTCAAGAATGCTTCCACATGTGGACAGAATAAGCTTGAACTGAACTGTAATTTGTCTTTTTGTGTTCAGCCTCTCCATGTCGGGTCTGGTAAGAATATTAAATAATACTTTTATTATTTGCTGCTGTGTATGAGAAACCCACTCTAGCCCAGTTTGAAATAGTTGAGTCATCTTCACTGACCTCAAAAATAAAATCATCACAGTACAAACAGTTCCTTTGAAAGGTTTAAAATTCCGCCAAGGTGAGTTTTATCAAGTGGGAACAACACATGTAAACAGAATTTTTATTTAAGACAGCAAGAACTCTAAAATATTAAAATCAAAGCATAGTTAAATTTGTATATGAAGTATAGTTTACTTACCAATATTAATATCTTCATTTTATATCCATGAGAATCACATTCACCATTGTATTGCTGTCATTTTTTTTTTCAGTTCTAAAGTAATGCTATAGCATCACATTTTTAATGAAACTGCCATTATTGCGCTAGAAAGGCAATATATTATAACTGTGATATTTGACTACATCACAAGTCAACTTTACCCTGATGTAAACATACCACATAATGAATGTCTTTGTAATTATGTTTGTCCATGTGAGGAAAGCACTTCAGCTTTTTCTGTATTAAATTCACCAGCCTCGGTTTTAAAGTGCAGAAGAAATAAACAGCTTGTGAAACAAAACAGCAGACAGAAATAAGCCCTCAGTGTGGACAAAGGTTGTGCTGAAAGACTCCCACTGGACACTGTTTCATAGAATGAGAGTTGGAGAACAAGGAGGAAAACAAGAAGATAATATTTTTTTGTGTTACAAGCTGTGATCAGTAAGATATCTGGGTCACATTATTAGGAGTCATCTAAGTGACAATAACCATGTGCGTCAGTGTTGTATATGCATAAGCTAATTTGTTGATGCGTACCTTTCATGTGTACAAATGACGTGAAAACAGCCCTCTTTAAAGACAGCTATACTCCATTGGTGACTCAGAAGTCTCACGTTTTACCTGCCAGTATCAACAAAAAGTTCACAAACTAATGCATGTAATTAAAGAAACTCAGAGTAAATATATGAATGTCTACAGTGTCAAAAGTTTCTAGATGGACTGTAATTTGATTCGCAATATCAAATTAGTTTTATCTAGATATTGTTCTTGATAAAGATTCAATCTAAAATAAAGATTGGACGTTAGCTGTATGATGCTTAGCTGCTAAGCAACTGCATTAGTTTGAAACGTGTTGCTGTGTATAAAAAACAGCAGCAAGAAACAATGGACTGTGAAGCTTTTGTTGTTGTCAATTCTGTCCCCTTGGCATCAGGCTTCTATTATACCAATATCCAAGCCAATATCCAAGCCTTAGGAACTAACATTTACCATTATCTTACACGCTGCCGGCACCTTATTACCAACATTTGTAATGACATGTGAACCTTTGGCAGCACAATTCTGATCATTCTACATAATACACACGTAACAAAACAATGTAACATTCACAAGTTAATTTCAAAGAACACATTACATTTCAATAACTCTGAAAGATAGTTTAGTACTAAATAATATTCTATAAAATGCACCACCTACAGTGCCACAGTAAAATCTGACCTGAAATCCTGTGGCTCCACCTGAGGCTACTGCTCTACTTCCTGCATGTTCCTTTCCTATTAAATTTAAACACGACATTCAGAAACTTGCTGTTGATTATAATTAAATTACACATTAATTATTTACTCTCCACTATTGCAATTCAGAGCAAAATTGACCCAGAAATTTAAAATGTAATATTGATTTGATGCTCTTATGTTAGAGAAAGAATCTAGCTGCTTGGTTGTGTTTGACGCAGACTCTTTGATGATGCTGACGTCAAGGTGAGTGTGACGATGCTCATTGAATCACATGAATGAATTATAAAACAACTTAAAATACATACACAGGGTGCAAAAAAGGCTTTTTAATTTGGCTTTGTAGATAATGACAGCACAGGTTTTCACTAGTAAAACTGAATCAATGGACATGCGGAACATTTTTTTCACCTATTTTTCTGTATTCTTTTTCTTTTTATAAATCAACAAAGAAAGAAAAAGACAACTCCAGAGGGGAATATCTCTGTCTGAGAGTAAGAAACTAGAAAGTAAAAGACTCTTGAAGAAATAAACCTCCTGAGAAAAAGAAAGATACAGTCTAACTAAACAAAGCAAACACTATTTCAGGTTTTTGTTTGTCTGGTCTGCACATTGTCAACTGTAACCAACTTGAAAAGAGACACAAAATAGAAAAATGGAGGAAAAGAGGCAGGAAACAACGATAGAGAGAAACTCAATTTCTTACAGATCCCCGAAAGGAAAAAGAGGGTTGGTGATCTCAAATCCTGTGCAAATCACAGCTGGAAATCAAATATATTGTGTGTGTGTGTGTCTGTGTATGTGTCTGACCAGCAGTGGGCCAGCCACCTCAGGCAAATCAATACACACTTACACGCTCAGAGGTGGATTGATCAAAAGTAATAGTTTGGGCTCTGAGTAATTGTGATAAAGCAGAGAGGGTGTCCTGCAGGCAGGAATAATTGAAATAAGATGATTCACTTCAACACAGTATTTCAAAGGTATAAATGAAAACATCAAAGACCTTCTGTACCTTACACCAGCATGAGATCAACATGTTTTGCTGCATCAACACAAACTGGACAATTACGCAGCCGAATAACAAAACAAACCACATAAGAAAGTTAATTAACTGGTTTCTGATTTAAGATTTGTAAATAACATGTTTCCATATCTCTCATTTTATTGACATAGTGTCAATGCCGGATTATCCTAATAGATACCAAAACGAAATCATATTATGGTCCTCATCAACTTTTATTACAGGTTACTGCAGTGCATGTAAACACACTAATGTGATACACAGTGCACTAGGTTAATCGAAAATATATACGTTATATATGTTAAACAATTGTCCTGGGATTTCTCTGGTCGGTATTGTTTTGCCCATATGTATGTAACAACACAATAAAGTTGCTGTGAATTTTCCTACTTTCTGCACCTGAAAAATTGGGGGACAAAATGCACAGCCCTCATTCTGTGCCTACTGCACTACAATGTTCAGTTGAGCCTTATGAAAGTTCAGCAGCCTCACAAGCTAAATCGAATGGGTATCTTTGAAAGATACAGTCTATTTAAGACGTACCTCCCGGTTTTTGTGGGAGGGATGTCCACACATGTGCACACATGTAACAATTAGAAACAGGTGAGTTTGTCTTGGTTGTGTAATTTGTAAACTTGGAGCATGTTCATTTGTCCAGTTCATGTATTTGTTCCTACTATGTTTAACCACACTACTGAAAAACTGAAGTATGGTTGCACCTTCCAAATACAGTATATCTAGAAATGTTAATTACAACTGGATTAAAAATAAGGGGCTGCCATGGTGCAGCTGGTAGGACAGTTGTCAGTCATCTACAAACCCCAGGGTTGATGGTTCGCTTCCTGGTTCCCCCCGATTCCTGGCCACATGTCAAAGTGTCCCTGGACAAGAACCCACTGAACCCTGAACCCTTGGCGCCTCAAAGGGAAAATCCTGGCTTCTGTCAAAAACAGACAAGATGCGTATCTTTAGCGGACGAACTCAGCGAGATGCTTCAGGGACACTACTTCTGAAACATCCCGTGGCACACCTGCTGGAATCACAAGAAGGTAAAAGGAATAAGGGCAAGCAAACAAGATGAAGCTAGGCAGAGAGGCAGGGGAAAGACTGGAACGGTAACCACAAGACACTGGGTTTTACAGCTGACCGATGTGTCAGTGGAGTTGTGTGAGGTGGGACACAATGAGGGCACTTGGTGGACAGATATGGAACAGCAGCTCTGAATGCACAAGAGATGATGGTGATGCGCAAAGAACACAGACTAGGCTGGAGAGATGCAAGTGTCAGGAAAAGAGAAGGATCCACAGGCAATTCACATCTCGGATTTACCAAGAAATCGACTTTGGTTATTTTCAGTGCTAATCAGAGAAGATTAATCTTACCTACTTGAGGAGATTTATTAAACATTATCCAAATTAATATAATGTTAGTGTGTCTAATCTAGATTCAAAACACAAACAACGACTGTGTGTGTGATAAAGCCGACTTTCTTCTAGATACTGACATTCCAGTTTGGATATGAATTCATGAATTTTCACCAATGCACAAATAGCCTTATGGAGAATTGTATCACAGTTTGCAATTTATTTAAAACCCCCAGACACCTGCAGAATAAGCTGAGACAGGACAAACATGACTGGATATATGTAGTAATAAAAGCCTGCACAGTTTCTCCTGTCTAATATGAATTCCAGCATAAGAATCTGTGCGCACCGATATATTTATTTTCATTCGAAATCCAGGTATTAACTTGTGATGGGAATGTTGCACCAATGAGATAAGGTTTCTGCAGCACAGCAGGACAAGGATGATGCACAGCTACATCATCTTTAATTAGTGCTGCAAGTGAGCACTAATTGTTGCCTCATTCGCTCTGGAAATAAAGTCAGCATTTTATCTTGCATCACTTCTTCCAGGCAGACTCAAGGTACGCAATCACGACGCCTATGAATATATGAGAGGGTAGTATGTTGGTATGTGTGTGTGAAGCAGTCAGTCAAACAAGGCCCATAGTACTCATTAAGTCTACGGAGTATTAGTGCAGGCACAGAGAAGTCTGAAAGAAGCAGACTGAATAAGAGGAGCCAGTGTTTGATCAAAGTCTGACAATACTATACTAGAGGGAGATTACCATCACTGAGGGAGATGGGGGAGGGCCTGAGAAATGTAGGGTGGGATGGAGAAAAGTAAAAGGGATAAATCTGAATCAATGTGAGAGAAATTGAAGGAGAGGACCCAGATGGAGAAAGACGGAGAAAGAGGAGGAGGAGGGAATAAAGAAAGAGGTACTTAGGAGAAAGAGAGAGTGGTCTGCTTTTGATCAAGTGTAACAATACCCGCCTGTGTAGGGTGGTATATCGTTGCATCAGTTTTGCTTCATAAAGGAGTGACTGAAAGATATGAGCTCAACTGCAAAAATTCCCCAGTCAGATCCCTCTTTAAAACACACACACACACACACAGTGCTCAGCCCCAGTACTATATGTAAATTCTTTGTCTCCTTGCGTTGATTTAGCACCCTCTTCCAATGGAAATGTGGCACACAGGAACGTGCTTTCATGTCTATGCACAACACTGACACAGTCATGAGAGAAGGCCAGGTGCTGAAGAGCAGAGTGAGGCTCAGAATATCATGCAGCACAGTGACTTCTCCTGCTGCATCTGTTGTTGTTGTTGTGAGTACCATTTTGCAGTAGCACCCACACAGTGTCACCCAGGATGTGCTGACCATTTATGTCAGAGTGCTGGGCACAGTACTTCAGAAAATGCCCCATTTATATTCAAGTGACAAAAGCCTAGAGTGGCCCAAAACAGAAAGACATGGGAACAATATGTGCAAGTGAACATGCGCTATTAAACATGGTATAGACATGAACGCAAGACGAAGCAGTAGGCCCTTGGACAAACAAAATGTCTTTTTAGTTTTCACTGATGTAAAGGTCCTTGAGCAAGACAAAAAAACTTAGAAACTTCTTTGGGAATCAATACAGATCCACGTTATTCTTTACACCTCCCTGCTTCAGGATGCTTCTGCCATTTAATGCTGCAGCTTGAAGAAGGACACTGTTTGGATACTGCGAAGCTGAGATTAAATTCACTGATTACATACTGAGACACAAAATGGCTGCAGAAAAACGGCTTCAGTGATGACACGGGTTATCCACACAGCTGCACAAGGTGCTTCCAACTGACTTATGAGCTTCAGAAAAACCTTTAAGTCATCCAACACCTTAAGATGTGTTTTTTCTCTGTCAAGCTGCTGTCAGTTCCTCATCCCCTCCTCCTCCTCGCTGCCCTCATTCCACCTCGACTATCACAAGCAGACACACAAATATTACAGACGTATCCAACAACACAGCCACCCGAGCTCCAACACTCACACGCTCACAAATACAGGATATTGCAATGATGGACACCAAAGCTAGAGGGTGAAAATTGAAGCTGGACGTCACGTCAAACCAAGGACTCATAACAGCTGAATACATGAGCCTGTAGGAACGTGTGTGTGTGTATTTTTATTCCTTTCCAAGATGACACACTTTTGAGCCATGTCCTCATACACATACATGCACACACTAACAATCGCTTTCCCCCTCACAGCCGCCCACCTATGTGCAACCACACATTCAAACATGTACACACAGATAAACACACCGTCAAACGCACACTCCATCACAGATTGTAACTGACAGATGAGTCACTCGTGACAGCCCATTGAAACATGGAGGGACAGTGTGATAGTTGTCGCACTCGTTTACTGATGCCTCTCCATCCATCTTAGAGCTCATGTGTCTGTCTTTAGACAGATGAAAAGAGAGATGGAGGTGTGACCTCTTGCAGATTGTTTGGCCCCATCTCTCCGTGCAATCTCTTTCATACTACCGCTTTGGTATTTAACTGTCTTCACCACTCTATCACTTCCTTTTCCCTACACTTTCCCCACTTATTCCAACCTCTCTGCATCCTTTCCCCTGGACTCCTTTCCTTCTTCATTATGTCACTGACATACACTTCAAAGTAGGGTGACAGCTTTTCTGTACTTGGCTTCACTGTGCAGGGAAATGCAGCTCTTAACGACACAATGTAGAAGCTCCTGCACTATTTTGAGAGAGAGAACAAATATCCTGGAGAAACCCGTCACAGCCGGAGAGATCTTAAGCAGCACGGAGTGATCTCACGGTTATTTCTAGAAATGTATACAAAAAGCAGCCCTGACCGATTTTGTTAGCACTGTACGAAACATTGAAAAGGACGGAGCAGCTGCTGAATCGCATTATGTGAGGCACCTATGGAACTCACTTAGCAGGTTAATAAAAACAAACAAGGTGCTACAAAATGTACTTCTGCAATACTATACCCGCAGAGGTTCCTCAACAAAGCTTAAATGTGGTTTTCCTAGTGTTGGCTGTAAATAATAGAAATAAAGGTGTACAGGAATCTTACCACAGTCTGAAAACGTAAAATACTGTGACCTTCAAAGCAAATGGTACCCAGACAACTCGTCTTCCAAATAAAATGTGAAAAACAAATACTACTGACAAAATACATAGCTTTTTAAACATTTTTTATTACTCAACAGATTTGTAAGAAAACACTATGGGCACTAAAACAACCTGGTTAGGTTCCGAGAAATATTGTGCTTTGGATTACAATAAATACCTTGCTGAGGTTTAGGGCCTTGTGTTGTCATGGTTACGGTTGGATGACTGAAAAGAAACTAACGTTAACTATGTGCAGTAAATAATACTAATAATAATGATAATAATAATAATAAAAGCAAACTTTATTGATTTCCTTGGAGAAATTGTTGTAGGACAGCTGCAAGACAGCACATGTTGGCCTACTACGGGGTTTTGGTGTCTTTTCCAACGACACCTCGACATGTATTCTGGAGGAAATGGGAAGCGAACCACTGTAGACGACTGCTCTACTCACTGAGCTACTGCTGCCCAGACAGGACATAAACTGTTTTTTAGATGCATCCATTCACCCCAACCAACCATGAAGACACGGGGGGAGATGGCCATGAAGGACAAAGAATAAGAAGGCAGCAGAGCCACAGCTGGTGGGGGTAGCTTCAGGCAGATGAGGAGAATCACAACTGCCAGGATGAAGAAACTACAAGATATCAGTAACGCAGCAGAGCACAGCTGCCAGTTTAGAATTGGCGGGCAGAGAGAAGACTCTGCCCACAAAGCCGTGGGTATACGACTTTAGTGCTCTGCTGTGTATGTGAGGCTGTACGATGGGTCTTTGGCCTTGTTATGTAAGAGCAGTAACTACACAGTTATTGCACTGAGGTCACCTTGGAGGCCTGTGGACATTGAGGTATCTGCCAGAGAAGAGTCAGCAGCTGTGTCTACAGGATAAGACATGCTGCAGAATGATAAACTGCTGTTCTGTTGCCATTCCCTTCAAAGACTTGGTGCCCGTGGTTAGTTTTTAAATAGTAGTCAAATTCTGTCCCTGATCCAGTGACATTTTAGGTTGTATTTGTTGGGGATTGTTATGTATTGTTTAGTAGTCTAGTTTTTATCATTTTACTCTTGAGATCATTTGTAATTACAATAAATGTACTTAATTTTATACACATGCCAGTACAAACCCAAGCTGGTTTCTACATACACGTACACAAACACACTGACACACTCATCTTTGCTCCTGACACACAACAGTACTATGGCCACTTTAAAGATTTCAAACCTGGATGTCAACAAATGTTTCTGGGATTTGCTGAAATGCTTTGGTTTGTCTTAGGAGGACAAGATTCATAAGGAGTTGCAGTTCAAATATCACAGGGCATTATGCAGTGTAGAGGGTAAGATGAGGGGTAAGATCAACAATAGGTTCTGCAGTGATGTGGTCATTGCAGTGGTGCGGCAGAGTATAAAAATATACCAAAATCAACTTGAGGGAATATATCTAGTCTGGATATGCCACCGGGTCAGTACACTAGTCATAAGTAGATGTGCATGGTTTCTCCTGCGACTATAACTGTAGAGACCCAGCTGATCAGAGGAGAGTTCTGAGTTTCTAGGGCTCCCAGAGCAAAGCAAAGTCAGAATATAATGTAAATGAAATGTGAATTCAAATCAGCAGACATGTAGAAAGTCATTCTTTGCCCCCTTCTGTCCCACTATCATTCGTTTTCCACCATATTCTGCAGACTGTCTAGCACTCTCTCCGTCTCTCCTCTTTTCCACTCCCAGTCTCTCCTGCTCTCTGGCCCTTCATCTATCTTTCAGTCTTTCTACCCATCTCTCTCACTTTTCGCCTATATCTCGGCTCCCTCTCTCCTGCCTCACAGCCTTCCCCCAGGCCTAGCTTGTAGTTTTCTGTCCATCAGCACTTTGGGGAAAACGAGAGAGGGTGAAGATGAGAAGAAGTGAGTGCAGGGCCTTGAGGGCTGCCGACAGAGCAGGACAGAGGAGACAGGAGAGAGTGAAGAATCTGAAGTGGAGAGAGCGAGGCCAGCAGATGAGTGCAGACCTTACACTCCTCAATGTCCAGGCACTGACAAATGGCTTTCTAATGACCTGAGATTTACTGGCTGAGAGGTCAAGTTGAAAAAAACATCCCTGAAGACAGAGGGGAGGAAAAAAATGAAAAATGTCATGGAGAGAGCGTCAATGAATACGGATTAAATGAATAGACGTTCCTCCTGAGAACAGAGAGTTCCCTGCTGTTGGGCAAAGAGTGTAAGCAGTGTGAAGAAGAAACAGATGAATTACAGTGTTTGTCTTACTTTCCTCAAGTTCTGCAGTCAGGGGTGGCTGACAGAGTGTTCCCTGTGTGGTTTAGCACTAATAAAGTTAATGAATATGTATCAGTTGTTCTTGCCAGAAGGCAAAATCTGAAAAATCATAGTGGTGGTGTGTGAGACACAGACAGCTCATCTTCAGCTCTTTATTAAAAAACTTCCATTCATCCACTTTCTTAACTGATTTTTCCTGTTAGTGTTGCGGGGATGCTGGACCCAGTCCCAGTTGCTATTGGGCGAGAGGTGGGGGACAGGTTGCTAGTCTGTCTCACAGCTGATATATAGAGACAGAGTCAAGCATTCAAACTCACGTTCACACCTATGGGCAATTTAGAGTCACCTTAACATCACCTTAGTCATGTTCTCTGAGTTAAGCACGTGTGGTGTCTACGAATGAAAGTCCCATACTTTTACTTACAATGGCTAGTAAATAAAGAGCAGAGCTACCGTTTTAATCCTGTGGATATATTAATGTTTGACAATACACATTTATCCTGTGAAAGAGTCTGAGCTGGAGAAAAGAGTCTATACGTTACCACTGTTACATTTTACTCAGCAACGTCACAGAATTTATTTTTCTTAATTGATGACAGTGTTTCTGGATTCCTACGGATTCCTACTGCAGCTATGTTATATTTCATTTAGATGGAAACGAAGTCCTGGTGGCAGCAAAATGTGAAATCAGATATTTTAAATGTACATTTTAATGACTTCAACATGTACTAAATGTAAACACTGTTAACTGCAAAGCTGCTGACTACATGGAACTTGTATTCGAAAACTCATTTTAGACACTACTAAACTTTGTGGCGGCAGTATTTCCTGCCTCTGGACCAGGACGGCTTGCCATCATCGATGGAGCTGTGAATTCTGAGTTGTACAAGAAAATTCTACAGGAAAATGTGCAGGTATCCATCAGTGAACCAAAGCAGAAAGTGGATCATGCAGCAAGACAACCCAGTTAATGACGTTTCTATACAACTAAACTGCAACAAAGACGTTTTTATGGGAAATGTAATTGCAAGTGGATTATATCTTCTATGATCACAAAAACACAATGTTTGTGCTTTTCTTGCTTAAACCAAACCTCACACACCAACCATGTCTTTGTAACTAACGTTCCATTTGTAAATACAGTGCTTCATTCATACAAAATAGCATCACAACATAATTATTATATGATTTAGTTTGTGACAAAAACGTAATCACAGTTGCAGTTTAGATGCACAGGAACTTAGTTTTCAGGAGACAGTGATGCCCTAAGAACATACGTTGTTCTAAGTTACATGAGTTCATGTACTTTTGCCACAGATTAACATTGGGAGATTGGGTCATTTTCCACAATAAATAAATCAGTGAAATCAGTAAATAAGTGTAATAATAACCAACCGGACATAGTAGTGGCTGACAAGCAGAGAAAGAAAGCCATAGTGATAGTTGTAGCCATCCCAAGCAATGGCAACATCAGGAAGAAGGATCATGAGAAGCTTGAGTAATGTTTTTGAACATATAAGTTGCAGGTGTACACCCAGAGTACAGGTACATACAGGGAAAATAAAGTGCATTTCTGTAACGTTTCTAGGATTTAAAATACCAGGTAATAGACAGATACATATAAAACCCCAGAGAGTACCATTAAATCAGTGTATTCTCAGGTTAGTTTTAAATTACTTGGCAAAACTTGTCTTGCATTTTGGTGAACACTAGGATTTCTTTATGACAATAGAGGGTCATAAACTTCATAAATTCATTCTATATTTTCATTTTTATGGTTGTTAAATTTATGACTTTTAATATTTCCTTCTTTTATCATTTCTTTCTATGAACAGTTTATATTGGTTTTAAAAGCTGAGATCTTTTCTGAAATGAACTGCCTTATTTAAAGGTTAAATACTTGCACAGAAAAATTCTTTGTCCTTTGTCTCAGTGCCCCTCTCCTTTTCAGTGATTGTTTGTTGTGTCTGTATTGCATGTTTTTCTCCCACATTTTCTGTTTGTTTGTGCGCATGTGTGTACTTGTGTGCAAATGTCTATTGAGTTTGATCCCAGAGAGGGAAAGAGCAACCACTTTGTTGACCCAGGCTCATAAATAATTTATTTTGATTACCACCATCTGTATAGAGGAAGCCAGCAGACTGTGCTGGGAAAGAAAGAACATGTAGGTGCACACCACACTGGGGTGCATAGTGAATTTCAGCTCATGCAGAGCACTGTGACATGCAGGAGAGCTCATGGCGTAGTTTCTTCTTTTTAGGCAGAAAATAATTCTAATATTTGTGTGTGTGTGTGTGTGTGTGTGTGTGTGTGTGTGTGTGTGTGTGTACCATATGTCAGCTATGAGAATACAAAATGTCCACTGGCAATTGAAAAGGCTGTGGGAAGGTGATGACTGTTCCTGTAAAGCCACTGATTTGTTTCCAACAACTGTCACCGTTTCCACCAGCAGTCATGAACCCTGACAGAGTGCCACTGAGCTAAACTCCGACCTTATGACAGGCTGGAGCACAGAATATGCCCAGCATTGCAACATAAGTCAAACGTACAGTTTGGATGTTAAGAGTCCCCTCGTTGATGCACATCTTCTCCCTGCTGGATTAATAATATTAGAAGCTAATCCTTTTCCATTAAGGTTTTCAGTTTAGGGGCCAAGCCCACACTCAGCTTTGTCAACAAGTCTTTGTGGCGCCCTTAGCGCAGTGTGCAGCAGAGTTATTATTTCTAGGACAAAGGTTATTTGAGTCAGAGAGAAGCTACTGAAAATGACAGTCTGGCTCTCTGAATTTACTGTAACATAGGTCAAAAGCACTGCCCTTGTGGGAATACATAAAGCAGAAGCCTCCTCCTATGCACTAGCTAAGTCAGAAAATAAAAAAAGTAAAATGAGCTGAAACTGAATACATAAAATAGCCTTATAGACTGCCTGACAGTCTTGAATTACATACTGCACTCTGCTAACTTAGTGAGGCTCGGGTAAGTTCCTCAAAAACAAAAAGGTGACTGAATCAGATCTATGATGTTGCTTTTGGTTGCTATTACCTGACATGCTGTCAAGCTAAAATAATGTTACCTTGTCCAACATGAGCTAACTTTAGACTTGTCGAGCTTAATGACAGCAGCGGCCACTGAAAGGAGTGTGTCAGGAAATTAAGTTATGCCTGATTCATTTTGGTCAAAACACTTGCAGCTTTTTTTTGTAACATGTGCGGTAAAGCCCACATCAGGGGGAGTACATTTTGATCAAATGTTCTCTCCCTGGATTGACACAGTCCAGCTAATGTACCCTGACTACTTTGACATGTGCTACAGGTGTTGATCAAGGGAAGCAGTGAGTTGAGTTTTATTGTCAGCTTTTCTCGTGGGGAGCAGAAAGGAGAGAAGTGGTTTTAGAAGAAAGAGTTTCAAGAAACAGGATTTGAACTATGTAGAGACAAAAAGCGCTTGAAATCTGGATACAACAGAGAAGTCAGGGGTATTGATTTGCACTGCAACTACCCTTCTTATTTTTTTTTAAAATGTTAACACCGTCTCCTAAAAATGAAGATCCTATCCAACTAAACTGCAACTACTGTATGATTACATTCTTGAAAGGAACATAAGCACTGACTGAAATATCCTTCGACACAACATATTTTGAATGAATAAATGTGTGTATTAACAAACATTGAGTCAGAAGGAGGTGGTTGGCAGGAGCTCAAAGTGCACAACTGTCCCACCACAGGCCCCAGATCCTGTTTGGTTAAGTTTAGACAACAAAAGCACTTTGGTTTAGGTTAGAGACACATTACGTCTGAAGTCCCTGTATGCCAACAATCGTTTCCTAACCTTAACCAAGTGCTGTTAGAGCATAAACATAACCATCAAAAAGGTTAATAATAATATATTGCGGTGAAAAAGATATGTTTATGTTCAGTCTCAATGTCTTTGACATCTACGTAAATGATAAACATATTTTCATTATGTTATAGAAAACATTGTTGTTGCAATTATATTCCCTATAAAAACATATTCGTAGTTGCAGGTTGTTTTTTTTTACACAGAAAAGTAACTCTTGCAAAACAGATGTACTGTACTGTAGATTCATCTGTTTTTTTTTTTCAGAAAAAAAAACTGACAAAGACCAAAAACATAATTATATATAACAATAAATCTAATATTGTAGATAACCACAGATATCCTTATACCTTTTGTCATAAAGTAAGGTGGAGACATGTAGAGAAACAAACACAGAATCAGATGCCTGCCTGACTCCATTTACAGAATCTCTCCCTTTCAAAATGTTTTCCAATTTTGGTGCATTTGTGTGTGTGTGTGCGCGCATGTGTCCACTGACTGCTCATATCTAATGTTGTGTCTGGACTGTGAAATGATCTGTGTCTTGAAATCCTCCTCCTTGGCTCAGCTCAGCTCAGCTCAGACACACATATACACGCACACTTTTATTTTGGAAATATTGCTCTGTCGTGGCAGGAAAATGTCATTTTAGAGGCTGCAGAAGCTGCCGCTCTCCTGTGAGAATACACTGTGCCCGTTTTTCTGCCTATCAATACCCCCATGGAATCACTGATCCGAATTGTGTCTGTTTATAAGCATCAAATCATATCAAGTCTTATTTATATTGCACAGTATCACAAATCATAAATTTGCCTCAAGGGGTTGTACAATTTGTACAACATTGACACCCTCTGTCCTTAAAATAAGGAAAAACTTCCCACCAAAAAACCCCCTTTAACAGAAAAAAATGAAAGAAACCTCAGAAAGAGCAACAGCCGATGTGTGTACAGAACACAGCATAATACTGTTGTAGATTTACATGATGGAATAGATATTTATCAGAGGACGAGCAGGTCTTAACTTACTCCTGAGAGGAGAAATGTGTGTGCAGCTGAAATATCACACACACAAACACCTCCACTCTAATGACAATTAAGAGGCTTCAGAAAAAATTCATGTTTATTCATTGGTATTCATGGCAAAGTGCAGGAATGTCATCTTTGTTTGTTTTTTTAAACAATGTCTATCAGCCAAACTCCTGCCTTCCAGAAACCAGAGTCCAGGTGGGGGTACTGGACCAAGCAGAATTACTCATTTAGCCAGGTAACTTCTTCAATAACGTGCAACAACTCCTCTGAACATGTGTTAATAAACCTGCCCTAAACAAAATACTCCCGTCTCTGGGAGAATGGCAAGAAATAATTTAACTACTTGAATCACTATTTAAATAAGAATGTAGCTTAACTAGCAGCAAGCTAATAACAGATAGTGAAAACACTGGAATAAATGTATAGCAATACAAAATAGGTCTTCATATGAGACGTTATAATTTCTCACAAATACTACAACCACTAAAACTGTCCTTACAGCTACATACAGCTACATTATGCCAAGTTAGTTAATAAAATTATATACTGGGAACTTAAATTAAATGGAGATTAAAAATTGCTCATGAATCAATCAGTAAAGGACTGAGGTGTGCGATGTGAACAAAAGACGAGTTGTTGATGTGAAGGAGACATTACTGTCTCGAAGTTCCCCCGAAAATAAAGCACCTCATTTGATGACGCTGTCAATCCTGCCTGAAGACATTAGTTTTACCATGGCAGAGCAATCGATTGCTTTCGTCCAATTACATCAATATTTGCATTCTCCAGCACATTAACAAAGCGGGAGAGTCCAGAGTCTTAAGTTCAGAGACATGCATTAGAAGAACGAAAGCTTCAGATAAACACGTCATAAAAGGTCAGATAAAACGCCTACAATGTTAGATTATTAAACTTGATATCAAATCTTATGTCTGTAAAAGTCCATAAAGTAACGACTTTAGCAATCAAAGGGATATTTATTTACTTGAATTGCCAGGCGGTCAACACAATTCTCTCCTTTAAAGCACGATTCAGCTGCACTGAAAATATGTTTTTGTGAGTCATTACATTCTTGTATTGTGACACCTTGAATATAAAGTACATTAGATGCTTGTGTCTTTTTGTAATAGGATCCAGATGATGTACAGTATACACAAAAAAGTACTTTGAGTATTCTCTCCACAGTAGAGATAATTTTTACTTTGATTTCTAAAGCGCGGGTGACACTCTTCCTTTATTCAACAGCTACTTTCAATGGAGCACTTGATTAAAACACTATTGATTTTTCCTTTCTTCACTTTCCATTAAAGAAAAAAATGATGTATGATGCCAGATGGTTTCCTGGCTTCTCTCATGTGCATAAGTGGAAAATAAGACCTGTTTAATTACTCTGCAGATGATGTGTTTTTTTGTCTGTGGTTGAGAGCAGGAGTCAAATGTAAACGTTTCCTGTGCTGCAAGTAAAAAAGCTATTTTGGCAGCTGCATCTACAATTGCATGTTTGAAAAAATGGGTTTTCAAAGCCACCTGTTCCTCAATTCGAGCTCTCGTCATTAATTCACCTTAGCATTACCTTACCACAAAACAAGAGCCCCTCACCTGTGGTCGTCCACAGAGCAAGTGCTCCTGAGTGGTGCCTGTCAACAAAACAAGCACCCCACTGTACGGAGGTTACAGACGGAAGTGTCTCTCAGGGGAGGCTGTTGAAAAATCAAGCCTTGCTTAGATGTGTGTTTATCTTCTGTAAGGGGGCAGGCCTACACACTGCAGACACAAAATAAATAAATAAACAAGTGGCCCTCAGTGGTGTGTGTACATAAATCAAGTGTCCCTCACTAGTGACTGTACAGAACAATCACCCATCTCAGAGGATGTGCCATAAGAAAACAAGTACACTTCTGTGGGCTCTGTGTGAATAACAAGTGGCCTTTCTACTGTTTCTATACATCAAGTACTCCCTCAGTTCTACCAGCCCAAACATTACAGTGATATTTTACTTTAACTGTGCAGTTTTTTTTCCTGTTATTGCACTCATGCCTCTGCAGGAATTCCAACACTGTCTCCTGCGATATTCAGGATTTCTTCTCCATGAAAAGAAATATTACCAAGGACTGTTTTTTCTTGTCAGTACACATCTTCAAAATAGAAACTATGGATTTGATAATAGTTCAAATATAGTCAAAGGTGGAAGATGCACACTCTGAAGTCAATACTCCACTGTAATTAGAAGTAACATTTTAAATGGGTGCAATTCCCATTTAAGTTCACTAAACACAAATGTAAAACAATTACAGAAATTTGCATAATAATAAAGCCTTTCATCACAGAGACTGTAACACACATATATACATTTGAAAACTAGAAACTAGGGTTACTCAATTTGAAGTACTATATATATGCTGGAAAGTGTACTACAAGTACAAAACGTATTAATAAGGAAGTGATTTCTTTGGGTCTCAGTCCACCTGAGTTACTGATAAAAAACTAATATTTAACTAAAATAAAACTAAAATTAAAACTTAAACTAAAATTTAACTAATAACACTACTGAAGTCCACATTCATTACACACGTGCCTCATAAATTGGGTTTCCAGAGAAATCTATGTGCTGTAAAGAATGTCTAGTAATAAATAAAAAAAGTCACTGGTATGAAACAAAAACAGCAGGTTTGGATCAGATTTTAACCACCGGCAGCAGGTTAATCTATAATAATACATCATTTATGTTTCCAATATAAGTAATACTTATATTACTCAATATAAGTATGAGTAAAAAGACGAAGTAACAAAAAATTAAGGACTCCAGTACCTTGTAATTGAATAGTGCTTGAAAAGGTTCCTCACAATTAAGTACTTCAACTTAATACAATTTTAGCTTTAAAAAAACAACTTTTGAATTCACTTGCAATCACCATTAAACAACACAAGCGCCCCTCACAGAGTGTTTTATAAAACAGCGGTGCTTGTCAACAAAACAAGCGCCCCTTTGCTGTTGAGGTTAGAGATGACTAGTGGCCCTCAGGTGTTGTTGTCTGAAAGTCAAGCGCTCCTCAGTGGTGTGCCAGGGACTGTCTGTGTCTGTAATTGCTTTGAGCCGTCAACTCAGTGGTAAACTGAAAGGACCCAATTAAATCCCACAGACCAGTGTCTGTGAGCAGGCGAGTGAGCAAGTATGTGTCTGTGTGTGTGAGATGTGAGAAATGGTGAAATGGTCGAGCTTTCGTACTTCTCCCAGCAGACCGTAAGCAGTTCTGTAGTGGTGTCTTGTCACCATATGAGGCCTGTGGTGCTTGTATCTGTGTGTTATAATCAGTGTTGCCCATGTTTTTCTTTTTACCGTCTATCTTGGCAGCAGTAGGACAGCAGTGCTCTCCCTGCTTCCTGTTTTCTATTGTGCTTCTACATCCTTTGTTCACTCCTCTCTGTTGCTAT
Source organism: Sandelia bainsii (assembly GCA_032362345.1). Lineage (NCBI taxonomy): Eukaryota > Metazoa > Chordata > Actinopteri > Anabantiformes > Anabantidae > Sandelia > Sandelia bainsii. The sequence goes on along the minus strand of JAUMHL010000008.1, from coordinate 6,797,375 downwards.
TTCATCGACATCACAGCCTTTGATTAACATAATCTGCATTTTGATATCTTATTGGAACAAAATATTGAAATGCTTTGGGTTTAGATTACTTAGTGGTCAGGTTTCAAGTAGTTACAGATGCAACATCTCAACATCATTGAATTCATCCTCATATCTACCAAGCAAGCACATAACTATCTACCTAATTGGTATAGTGAGATCTGGGTCCTGTTTTTTGTACATGGATTAACAAGTTTGCTGGAATCTGGCAATTTCACATAAGTCATGCTGGGCAATAACAATAAAAGATGTCAGTTTATACCATTGTGCACTACCACAATACAAGTTTTTCCCACACACAGACATGTGCGGGCCGCCCAAGTATATTAACAGCCACAGCTCTTGCTGGTTGGGGTGTTTGGTGTGTGGAGGTCGGTGTATCTCTGCAGCAGCTAATGCTGGTTTGAGTGCTCCTACAGAGGTTGACATTCTTCCAGAGAGGGACGCTGTATGTCTAGGAGCCCAAAACAAATGGCTACTCATAGATTTTCATATAGCCTGATGTCACAGTATATAGCATTTTGAAAAAACTCTCTACAACGAAATATACTGGACCTCTGACTATACGTTTGTTTATTAGAATTCAAACTGAAGCACCAGGCATCACAATAGTGGGCTGGGTGCTTCAGTCTAAAGACATTTCTAATCTTCAAATTTGTAATATTAGACTTTCTTATGTGAGTAAATGATTTATCTGTGTACTTCTGTGCTTGCCTCAAACTTACCCTTTTTAATTCTAAGCTGAAATTTAATTTCACTAAATTTCCATATTTCAGATATTAGAATTTAATACCAAAAAAGAAATCCAAGACTTAAGCAAATTCAAATAAGATGCACATTGACTTTCCCCAACAGTAAAGTTAGAATTAGACTTAAATCAACCAACTACAACACAGCATTAAAATATTGCTCTACTGCAGTTGGCCTATGATTTACATCTGTTAGAAATCTTATGTTTCCAGTACGCTGACCCCGTTATAAATACATTACTTGTGTGTATTACTCCCACCAGAAGTTTTTATCCTGATTCTGCAGAGAGAAATCACATCTTTCTCATTCTGCAACTCCAAATTTTACAAACCTTTCACTATACAACCATGAAGACCAAGTTGTTTAGCTGCATACAAAAGTCTACTTATTTCCAGTTTAATTGGAAGTTTAAATTAAAGTCAAACTGGGGAAATCTGGTGTTTCTAATGACAGGAGCCAGGTTTCTCATATGCATGTTTTGCCAACTTATTAAAACTTTAAACAAAACCCCTGTTGATAACAAAGTCTTAAAGGTTCACCTTCAATAAGATGCACAGAAAAAAATGGCTCAAGTATAACAAAATAAATTGTGGGGTAAAAAAAGTGATTAAGCATAACAAAGTCTGTATGTGTGTGTGTGTGTGTTTAATTGTTTGCAAGAAAAGCAGTGATGCAAGAAAAGAAAAAAGAAAAGAAAAGAAAGAACAAGAAAGAAAAAATGTTTGTGAAGGCCTCAAACAAAAGTCCACAATAATCCAAGTGAGAAAAAAAAGGAGAAAACAAAAAAATCACCGAGCAAATGAAACAACCACACACACGCCATAAAGAAATCAAACAAGCAGAAGAACACAAAAAACAAAACCAACTAAGGACACCATCACACCTCACCTGGAGAAATAGTTTCTTTCCCCCCACATCTTTCACAACCTTGTTTCAGCTCAGTAAATAAACTATACATCATCGTTAGCCATCTGACATCTTAGCCTATCAGCAGCCTGGGAAAGCTGTTACCGAGTGGCATATGATGTGGCGGCTCGCCGGATAGGGCCAATTGCCTGTGAAAGATTACTGTTTAAAACAAGGCCGTACATGTGTATTATGTTCTCTGAGCACGCAGTGAGAGAGCGGCTGTTACGATGATACTCGAAGTGGGAAAAACATCTGAAGCAGCTGAGATGAATTAAGCCATGAAATCTTGTATTCACAGCTTGGACTGAAATTCCATTTCCCCAATCGGGGAAAAGGAGATATTTGTTACTGTGTTAGTGAGGCCGAAACAAGACTGCTGAGTGTGTGTGTGCCAGTTAATTCCCCAAGCCCATACCTGCTGCAAACAGGAAAGATTGAGTTTGTATTTATTTTGGTTTGTGAGTGAGAGAGATATACATTCTTCTTGATGCTGTTAGGTGTTACATTATGTTTGTAAAGCTGCATATTATGTCTGCTTAGTGAGGTGTTCTTACACATGCAGACACATGCCGTGCTGAATATTTATAGACAAAAATGTACAAAAAAAGGCATCAATACTCAGATATAGATGCTTCAGAACCTTATTTTATCATTTTGACTATTCAACTGGTCATTTGAAATTATAATTATTTAATCAATATAGTCATATACAAAGGACGGTTTTCCAGCTTTTCCAGTCTGGTTTGTATCCTGCATTGATTTTGGCAGTTGTGCAAATCTCCTCCTCAACTGAAATCCATCTCATTCTGTTTACATATTTCTGTGTGAGTGAGTTAATTCTTCAACCTGCAGGCCATGTGAAGAGAAAACAAGATGGATAACTTATTTGTCGGTGAGAGTCACACGGCTTCATCGATGCCATGACACACTATGGGCCAAAACACGCTGCATTAGAAAGAGAGGATGATGGTTTCTGGCTAACTCAGTGATAGTCGACTGCTGCTTGAAGGAAAGTGGAATAGAAAGTGACTGGATTGGTTGATTTTATGTTCACATCGTTGCTGGTTCTAAAGTAGCTTTTCCAATACTCATTCTGCTCTTTCATTTTTTGAGAGAGATCTATCATTCAAAATACAAATAAAATCTTACAAAATACACAGTCATACGTGGATTTAATTGGGAACCAGAGCAAGATAATGTTTGTTATAATAATAATAATGAATACTTTATTGATCCCCTTGGGGAAATATTCATTAAAGCAGCAGCAGCAGTTTCACTTAAACACTACAACCAATAAAACTATCCTAGAAACGTTCACTCTGACAAGATAATCACAAAAAAAACCTTGACTAAGATAAACTGTTTCACTATAGAGCTCGCATACACTTTTCAGGCTAGGGGGATGTATTCAAGCAATTAGCAGTTATTATTCAAGCAATTAGCAGTTATAACTTAATGATCAGGTTATATTGCTGCTGGCAACCCTAACATCACAGGGTATGAAGAGATGACAGTTTAAATAAACTTCTTGACTTTACTTTTGAATCAAAGCAATATGTAGAGGTGGCACGACTGCCGCAAACGGAAACAAATGCTAAAGACCATTGAGCAGTAATGTATACACTGTTGTGCTCTGAAAAAATATCCAACCGCGGCCTAATTTATTCTTTTTATCCAATACCAATGTGAGAAAGAAATCGCCCCTGACCGTAAACCCTGAAATGTTTTGCTGAATTTTGACATTTTTATATTTAACTGTTTATAATTCCAAAAACTAGAAATTAGCCTAAGAAATAGTGTTGTCATCCTTCCTAGACTGATCAATGCAGTTTGGTAGTTTTCTGGAGCTACTAACTGACAGGGGAATACTTTTTCTTTTTTTTTCCACAGGCCTAGTTGGTACAAGACCTTTTCACTTCATATAATACAAATATAATTTAAAACCTACATTTTCTATTAGCTCAGGTTGCCTTTGTTAGTATTTTTTCAAAGCACTGAACATGCGAGTTAATTAAGCACACTGTATCATCAAGAGAAAACACAAAAATCAAATTCAATATAACTACTTCATTGGTTGTAGGTTGCCAATACAGATCTGTAGCAAGCAAATAACATATATAATTGGAGGCACAGAATAGGTAAAAGCACAGGATAACAGAAGAACAATCTGAATCCTGACAATGTTACATTTGATCAACACATAGTTTCTTTTTGTATTTGTGTAATACCAGTACTATCTACTCTGATCATTTTCCGCCTAAAGTAAGGTACACACCAGCCCCCACAGGATATCTATAGTTTATGTTTCCAGCCCTTACAGACTCTCTATTCATCTACTCCTTTCACTCACACTGTGTGTCCCTTGTTCCCTTGGCTACAACGTGTTGGGAACTAAAACATTATGAATCACATTCAACAAGTTCCCATATGAGACAGTGAGTGATGTAGTGAAGTCGATCTAAATTCATCTTCAGGCCTGCTGGAGGCATCCAGCTCAGCTTTACAAAAAGCCTACATGACATGATACAGGAGGGTGCTATAAAAAGGAGATATAGCTTTCATCATCTGGGCATCACAGCAACATCTCATCACAGCTTTTTATCAGCACACCCTCAATAAATTCAAGCAAAGATGAGACTGGTGGAAAATCTAACGTCTGTAATTGCACCGTGGCAACGCTGGTTGAATCAAAATCATAGAATCTCAGACCTTAATGAGTCTCATATTTTGGATTTTGGGGGGGGGGGTTGTTTGCTTTCATGAGCTCATAAAACAATAAAAGCAAAACTATTTTATATTCTTCTTCTCTGGAATAGATCACACTTCCATAAACCACCTTGCCTCCATTCCTCTGCTGTTACATCCTTCTACAAATACAAGAGATTAAACTAAGATTATCTTGTTTGGAAAAGCTCTGTTCATGCTCCTGCAATGTGTATTGAGACCAACTACAAGCCTAAGGCTTTCTGTTACATTACTTCTTATTAGTGAGAGAACTGTTTTGTTTTCTCTGTGCAGATGTGAAAAAGGAAACAAGTCCTCCAGTAAGCCTGATGCTAAGGGATTTTGCATCTATCATGTTTGTCTATCCTGGGAGATTGTATAATTTACCAGGCTGCTGAGAATTCAGGCTGCTGGCTTTCATCTCTAGGTGATTCTCTAGCTGCATGATGCTTGTAAATCTCATCTTCGTGAATCTTTTATGTCAAAATAGTTTCTGGTTAGAATTAACCACAATGCAATCTGAATCGCTGCAGAGAAGGAATAGAAATGTTTGGAAAGATGGGTCTTTGCCAGATGGGAAATGACAGTATAAAGCAGAGTAAAATGTTTACTTAGGCAGACTGTAGTTATGCCAACCATAACTGCAGTAGTTTGCAATTAGACAAAATGTTTCTCATTCTTCCTGCCTCTCTAACCTTCTCTAAAACCTCGCTGTAAACCTGCACTTTTCGGTCACAGCATGGGTCCCCTAAAATAATGGAGATTTTGTTCTTGGCTTCTAAGCATTCAAGAACGAGAAAACGAAAAGAGCAACAACAAGAAACACAAAGACTGGCCTCACATTAAAAAATAAAAAGTCCTGTTGGCAGAGATCAATTCACAGCTCAGCTCATTTGACCAAAAATAGTCTATACATTACTGCAAGAAAACCACCACACGCTTGACAAATACATAAACAATGAAAAGAGTTGTGCAACATTTTGACACCCACAGTATTTTGTTTTCCATTTAGGCACAAATAATGGAATCTGAGACTGTATCAGAATAAAATTATCAAATTATTATTTTCCCCTTGATCCAAACATTTCTTTGTGACTATTTTGTATACTGATGAAGATCTTACTAAATAATCCAAACATTGTTTTCAATGTAGTTTCCTAATAAGACAAATGCAGTGAGTTGCTCAAGACATCCAGAGGAAGTTAAGTTGAAGTTCACAACACACCAAAAAGCTACATTTCTATACAACTAAACTGCAATCACGACACATTTTTGTAGGCAGTGTAACTCCAACTGCATTATACCTTCAGTGAACAGAAGTACAATATGTTCACATTTAATGTAAATGTAAGCTTCAAATATGGTGATACGTAACATATCAATAAAATACCCAGACAATGGATTTTATTCTGCCAAAGTATCTACAACATCCAGTTTGCATCCTGCCACACAATATCCAGTTTGTGGCTAAAGCATTATTAAAAGCTCGTTATGGTTATGTTTAGGCACTCATTGCACTTGGTTAAAGTTAGAAAAAGACTGTGGTTTGGCTTAATAGAGCAAAATGTAACAGTTACTGCACACACAATGTGTTTATTAAACTTTAAAGACAAAGGGCTATGGTACATGTAATATAGTCTTGGACTGTTTGACTCATTCTTGTTAAGGGTACTACTGTTAAAATATTTGCTATTGGTCAATGACAACTTTTTGTGTTATCTTAAGTTGAACTTGTTTGTGAAGACTGACTTTTCTCTCCTCATCCTGTTCAAGTACACTGACTGCAAACATTGTGATTCAATAGATGCATCCCATATCCTGCAGAATTTCACTGTTACAAATGCTAGAGTGACTGGACGTTTACTGCTGCACCTGTTTGGGGAGAGCAACTTTTAGTTAATGCACTTTATTTAGGCGACATTATGACCTAACAACAGAGATCTAATAAGTCACAACACATGTAAATACCTGTCATTTAGTTTATATACCTGCTTACACAGTGTACAGTCTTGGTAAAACTTACACACATGGATATTATACTATATATCCATCCATTTTCTTTAACCGCTTGTCCTCGTAAAGGGTCACGGGGGGTGCTGGAGCCTATCCCAGCTGTCATCGGGCGAGAGGCGGGGTACACCCTGGACAGGTCGCCAATCCATCGCAGGGCATTATACTATATATATATATATAGTATATTTGTATATCCCAGAACAAATAAATTCATAGCAGTGTTTTTCTTTTCAGTGCATGGTGAGTGTAACTCATTTATCGCCCAGTTGGTGTGCTGCATAGAAACATATGAGGGGAAGTAGACACTAATCATAATAAATGGTAATAATAGCAACAATTCAGATTATTCGGCTGATGACTGAAATGTCACCCACAGAGGCATCTGGTATCTACTGAGCTCCTGTGTCATTATGCACAATAATGCATAATGTACTGATAAACACCAGGAAAACATAAAAAAGACAAGCAATAAAAAAAACAAACTGAAACAACAAACAGACAACATACAGTAAAATGTAGTGTTACATTTAAACAGACATTCGCCTGTCAGGTCCCTTTAGTTCAGTTGTTTGTGTAAAAATATTAGAAAACATGCAGTCTGCCATGCATATTGGAGGATCAAGCACATTGCAGCATTAATTAAGTTTAAGGTGCCGTTCTTTTGTTCTGTAGCATCAGGCAGCGGCGAGTGTAAAGTTAATGAATCAACAATAATGGCCTCTCGAGTAATAATGTGCAGCGCAAGGCCAGAAATATGAAATAAATACTGTCACATAGTCTGAGTCTGTTATACACAAAAACACCAACAATGTTTTTCTTTTACTGATGATGTTCACTGAATCTGCTTATTTTGTTTAGTCTGAAGATATGTTCACACAGTGATGTCCCGACCCTGGAGGTCATGGGTCAAGTATGAAGTCAGGAAGCCATAAATTGCAGAACCAGGGCTTGTGAACAAAATTCAAGTCTTGCAGCTCAACAGATTTTCGCTTACTGGCCAATCAACATACAATTATTGTAGGTTTAAATGTCTGACCATTGTCAGGGTCATGGTGAGGGTGGGGTAACCCTGTTGAAAGGGAGTAGAATGAGAAAAGCACTACCTAATTGGTGGAGTTAACTTTTTCAGAAGCATACCTGATGATGCTTCCATAAAAAAACAGACGTGACGCGCATCTTTGGGGGTATGGAGCGAAGAGCCACTTCTGGGATACAACTAAGACACACCTTTAAAAAAAAAGAACACATGTAAAAAACCTGTATATGGGTGCTGAGCATTATAAAGAGAAAAGCCACAGCCACCTCCAAAAGTAGAAAGGGCAAGGCTAATTTGATTTTGTTTGCTGTACACTGAAGACATTTGGGTTTATGATCGTAAATTGATGTGACATATGAGTTCAGAATTTCAGCTTTTATTTGATGCTATGTAAACCTTAGTATATTAAACAACAAAGGAAACTGAACCTTTTGTATTAGATGACCACGACTTTTTGCAAGCAAAAGTACTGGAACACTGACAGATGTTTATTGTGACCCAGGTGAGACTAAATAACTACTGTTGGTTTTAAATAATTAAACCAATTTTATGATTTAAATGATTGACAAAAAAAAAAGTGTATTTATACATTTTATTGTATATTTTTATTTAACACACCATGCTCATTTGAATAAACCATTGATCTTCCAATAATATTTTTAGTTTAAACTGAAGAATTCATTCAAGTCTTTCTGACTGGGTATAAGAGCGATCAAACCCGTGACTAAAGTCAAGAGGATGGAAGCTCTGCTCAAGCTATGTTCCCACCGCCCCCTCTGTTTGAACTAAAGCGACTGGGAGATATTCTGGTGGCTCAATGGATTCTTTGTACAGTGACATGGTAATGCATAAAGGTTCAAGTCAAATGCATTCAGTCATTTTCTGCCTTGTCTTCCACACTGTTCTCTAATGGAGTAGAAACATCATATATTATCTCTTCAAAGAAATAATTTACTCGGAAATGCAGTTATTAAGTTGCATAAATGTCAAGAGACTCTTTAAGAAAGAAATTTGAACCTCAAGTAGAGGTGCTGTTTTGTTCAGCCTCCCGTTATGATTTTTTCTGCTACTGCAGATATCTGGGACTCAAAATAGATACTGAGATGAAAAATTAGTTGGAAATTAAACTGTCAAGTTTTCAAATGATGGTATTTATGTTATGTTAGGTTATGTTTATCTACTAATATGAATGCATCGCTGATAATGTTTCTCTCTCCTCCAACCCTCACAGCTCACCTCTCTTCTCTTTGTACCTCAATAAATATGAGTTTTATTCACTAAATTATTTTTGTACCTTTAGCCATTGTCTGAAGTTTGGTTGTCTTAATTCCCTTCAGTCTTTTACTCCTTTTCCCTAATCTGAAATTAATTCACATAATCCTTTCTCCTACCTTTGTTGCCCATCACTATTTCATGCTTTGTTCCTGTCTCACCTCAGTTTCCTCTCTCTGCTTTTTTATAATCACAATTTCTGTCTCTTAATTCAATTCAATTCATCTTTATTTGTATAGCGCCAAATCATAACAAAGATCATCTCAAGGCACTTTACATAGCA
>JAUMHL010000008.1:6767200-6778183 GCA_032362345.1 Sandelia bainsii | reverse complement strand
CACCTGTCCGCTCTCCCCTCATGCAGATACTTGCGCGATGAGTTTACCTTTGTCATCATTAATGAAAAGTCTGTTCAGCCTTTCCAAAGCTGCAGTGGTTAATTCAGTCAGACATTACATCTGAGATAGGGACAAATTCAAAGAAACGTCCCAGAACTGCGTCGCTCCCGTCGATAAATCTCACACAAGCACCGAGTCTGTGTAATAACGTCCGTGGTCTCATGTTCCTAAATTTCTACAAACGTAGCTGATTTCACCTCCTGCATGTTGTGTTCCCTGACGACTGATAGCATGAAATCCAAAAGCTCATTCTGTACAGTCTGTGACGGGCCCCTAAACACGGTGGTTTTCAGTTTTCAGGTTCTCCTCAAACACTTCATCTAGCGACGCCACTAAATCGACAAAAGACTCCAGGGCTGCTGGAATGTTGACCCGCACACGCTGCTAGCCGTGTTATCCGCTCATAGCAGCTCCGTGAAAAAACCTGATTAAACGTTTTACGTCTCTTTGTAGATTCTTGTTCTCTTGTTGTTGGTCTGGGTGGTCGTAAGTCTTTAGTTGCCAATTTATCCTGATTACTACAATGACTGAATGGTATTTTTCATAAAGATTTAATCGAGTCGCTCTGAGATGAGCTAACGTTAGCCATGTTGACCGTGAACCCGTTAGCTTGCTGCTCCCGCCAATTGCAGCACCAGGTTATGTATGAATACGTATGATGAAAGCAGTTAGTGCGACCATATTCAGAGACAGACAGAATTAACTGCCTATAACAGTGACAGCTACATTAATGTGCTCATAATATAATTTTTTGGTGGTGCGTCGCCCGTTTGCCCTTATGGACAAACCGCCCCTGCTTCTCAGCCTTCCTGTCCTCCATCAATATCCACATTTTCCACTTTTTTTACCTTGTTTCTCTTTCACATTCTGTTCAAGGCCTCTTTCTGTCTCACTCTTACATCTCCTTTTTCTGCCACTTCAAGGACTTTACCTACATTTCTCCCAGTCTTTTATCACCTTTTACTCCCTTCTTCCCTCTGCCACTCTGCAAGGACTCCAAAGAAATTGTGCATAATGTCTTGGCTGTTAGACAAGAAGCAAAGGAGCCAACCTATAAAATTAGAAATTATGATAGACCTATATATAATCATGTGATATCAGTACTTACTGTTGAATCATGGTCACTGTACTGTGTGCAATTTGTTTTGTGAATTATCAACATCAAAGCCAATGGCTCCCAACCATTTTGGTTAAAGAGAGCAAACACTATGTCTATGAGTTGCTAGCATTAATTTCTACTTCAGTTCTCTGGAAAAATGTTTGAGATGTCTGCTGAAGGACAGTGACTGTTTTAAAATGTCAAATTCTGACCATCCTGTTGAACCCATGAGAATACCAAATACACAACACTCAAATATTCTTAGAGTTTGAATCTGTTTCACAGAAACTACAGAGAAATAAATCAGAAACAATCCGGATTTAAATGAGTATGTAAAGAAAATTATTCTGTTGTTTTTGGAACCCCTTCCCAGTTGCTCAAATTAAATAAAATCACAAAGTGATAAACTTAAAACAGCTTTGCCCACAGCAATGGGCAAACTGATGAGCAATTAGTCATATTTGTATAATTTACCAGAACAAAGGTCGGAGTAAAAATGCAATTTGAGAATGTGTAGATATAATTTGCTATCCAACAAACATTTGTGCAAGAATGTACGATTAAATTTACTGATAGCATGTGCAACTGTTACCTTATTACATCCTTCACCTGCAAGTTCTGCTGGAAGAAGCTCAGGCTAAACAAAGCTCATCACTGACTTATTTTAAGGGATGAGAAAGACCAGATGATCCTGCAGAATCTTGCTGAGAAGACATACACCTCCAAGGATCTGCAACTCAAATTGGGGTTCATGGTAGGACAAAAAGAGGCCCTCCTGAGCTCTGTGTTGACAGGGCTCAGACTGAGCAGTTACAGAAAGAAAATGACCAGGATGACAGAAACTCTTTTCAGACAGAAGGGGAAGGTTAGGTAAATTATGTAAAGAACCCATAATCTGACCAAGTCGAGCTGCAGGAAAACCAGAAAGTGAGACGATCTGATGGAGACTGATGGTGAAATCCAGAGTTTCGTGTTTGACTAAAATGGAAGAGCAGAAGGAACGAGGCGGAGGCAGAAAGACATGAAAAAGAAGCTGATGGCTGCTCTAAAGATGGTCAAAGAGCAGCTGGAGAGTGGCCGTCTCCAGTGGAATCAGAAGAACTCTCTGCTGGATGAAATGCATAAATGCAGAGTCTCCTACATGACTCAGCTTAACAGTCTGAAGAAAGAACAACTAAAGAGAAATAAGGAAAAACTAAAGAGTGTTCACCTCCAATGGCAGCATGAGAAAACCTCCCCCCTGGGGGTGATGGAGAAATACAGAGCTACTGTATCTATGTGGCTAAACTTGTCGAGCAGGTAAATAACATCTGATTGTCCTCAGTGGCATTGCACTGAGGACAAGTCATCCCTCCTTTAGGTCACAGAGGAATTCAAGAACACAGAGCAGTTAATTGTAGTCCACTTGTCATTTAGTTCAGTGACTGCATCTGGGTTCAGATAGTTTTAGAAATAGAATAACTAAATTGAAAAGACTTCAGCATTACATTTAATGACATGTTGCTGAGTAACTGCGAGTCTAAAGTGGCTAAAGTCTAAGGTTTCATGGCAAGGAAATGCATTAGAATATTTGAAAAGGCCATGAAGAGGGAAATTAAAATTAAATAGCAAAGAAACACTTGACCCCTTGGACCCTTTATGTGTGTGTTCCACAGGTGTGTTTGTTCTTCTAAGCAGCATATAATTGTCTCTTAGTGTCGGCTAATGGTGGGTCTATTATTATTTAAGCAGTGCAAAACAAGATTAGAGTGGAAAAATGGATGTGTCTGCAGAGAAAAGAAAAAATAATACAGACAGTGAAAGATGAGCTGAGAATAAGAGAAATATGAGAGAAAACTGAGGCAAGAGGTTCAGAAATGTTTTGAGGGACTTGACACATCACATTTACTGAGTGAACAGTATTGGTTATTGTTTTACCTCCACATGCACACATACAAATACATATACAGATTTACACAAAAAGGATGCAAAGAGAGAAACCTTAGCACACACCACAGTAGAGAACCTGATAAAATACACGCACATAAATCTCTTAACAGCTGAACATGGCAGGTGTTCTGGAACAAGTCACTGCTCTTACTCTAACCTCAGGAAGGAGAAAACACAGTAAAGAAGAGGTTGCAGGTTGCTGGTGGCTTTATACTTTTAGACAGGCGGAGCAAGAAAAAGCTGTTTAACTCAAATCTGAATGCCCTGTTTACTACAGGTCAAAGGAAAAATAATCAAGACAAAAAAAACCCTGTTGCTGAAGTGTCTTGCATGCAAATTCCTCGCTGAATGTGTGCAACTGCCTTATTTGAAGTAGTTTAAAAGGGCATGATGACAGCTGCTGCTTTGCACAGACCTGCTGTGTTAACGTTCTGACTTTAATTGTTGAGAACACAGGTGATCAGGTGATGTAATACATTTTCTGGCAGCTCTACAGAGAAAGGTGTTCTCAGGGAACATCTCAGGGATTTCTGACCATTATATTATCTTCCATTTGGTAGAAAGGACAGAGGAAATGTCAACATAGTGGGTTTTAAAAAAGCTACAAAAACACAATCACCAGTTACTAACAAAAATGATTCCTATACTTATATGCTCTGTCTTTATGTCTAGTTTTCTCGAATGTGTCGTGACAACCACCAACGTATAGCTAATGTAATAATAGCCTAACTTAGCTAGTGTGCTCCATTAGGCTATTGTTATGCTAGAAATCACTTCCTATTTACTCATTCTAATGGACACTCAGTCGACTCAAGCAGCAGCAAACTGAGATTTTGAGCAGTGGAGCCGCTAAGGATGGAGACTTGGCAGAGAGGATTGTGACATGCCACGGACAAAAGGATACATCTAAAATCAACAGAAACAGAGGATCTGCTGAAACGCCAAGATTTATTTCACCGAGAGTTTTAGGTCAGGAGCCGCACGGGTTGCCTGCTCTTCCTCGTCAGAAAAGGGAGGTTTACAACCGGGAGGTTTACTGAGCAGCGGACTGAAGGCACAGTGGAGGAGCTGCTAAGATGTGGACAAGGGGCTGATGAAGGTCTGTGGCCTTCTCTGCTGCGACGAGCCGGGGTCTGGCGGCGGTCGGGCGGGCCTTCCTCCTCTCGGACCTGCATGTCTGGCCTCGGGATCTTAGCCTCAAGCTATCAGGCAAGAACTGCTTCAGATACAGCAGCTATTGGAAGATTCACTGCCAGGCCGAACCCTGTAGGTACTTACAAACATGTTTCCTACTGTACTGACAGTTTTTCAAACTGGCTCAATATGCGAGCCGATCGGGCATTTCTATCTGTTTCCCTCTCTGCTTCATTTGTGATATTATCCATGTTGCTTAGTTTTTTCTTTACATGGAACTTCAGCGGATACAATCTTGGCGCCTTGAACACTATTGATTCACAACTAGTAACTGCTAGTGGTGTAACATCTTCCCTGGAAAGTGACTGTTTTGATCTACTCCTGTATGTTTATCCTGTTAAATCTGATAAGATTAGTCAGCACTATTGCTTCTGGGTATTGGATCTCAGCTGTTCACCTGTCTCATCTGCTCCTATGACTTCCTCAGAAGCCTCATGCTGTAATTATAACCATTTGTCCGTCACAAAGATTACAAGAAAATGTATAATTGCTATGCTTCTATTGTTATCTGGTATCCAGCCCAATCCTGGTCCCCTTATTGTATGTGATACTCCTGCTGATTTTAAAAGTATGTCAGGGCTCCATATCTTGCACATTAATGTTTGTAGTTTACTTCAAAAAATGGATATGTTGCGAATTTGGGTTGATTCAACTGGTGCAGATATTGTTGTTATCTCTGAGACATGGCTATCTAAGTCTATATCAGATAAAGATGTGGCAATCAGTGGTTTTAATATTTATCGCTCTGACCATCCAAGGAAAGGAGGTGGCGGGGCGATGTATGTTAGATCTAGTCTTGCTGCACAAGTTCTGCTCTGTAAATCTGCTCCAAAGCAGTTTGAAATTTTAGGTTTAAGGATCGCTTTGTCAAATAGTAATTTCTTAACTGTTACTGGCTGTTATAGACCCCCCTCTGCCACCACTGATATCTTGGAGTCATTAGTGCATTTCGTATCTCAATTAGATTTTAAGGAAATACTTTTGGTCGGTGATTTTAATTGGGACTGGTTCTCATCAGTGTCTAATGAAAAGCTCACTGTCTGTCTTTTACTCTTTTTAAAATCATAGATAGGCCCACTTGTCTAAACCCCAAAAGCCCATATAAATCATCTCTCATTGAGCTTATAATTACTAATATTCCTCAATACTCCGCAACTGGGGTTTTCGCAAATAAACAAGTAAACAGGCCTTTCTCAGGGATCTTTATCACTTTAACTGGGACAGAATCCAGCTGTTAAATGATGTTGACTTGGCTTGGAACTACTTCTATGAAAATTTTATTCATTTTATTGATAAACATGCCCCTTTTCGCCAGTTCAGAACCAAGGGACGCGACAGTCCTTGGTTTAGTTCTGAACTAGCTAGCCTCTTGCACAAGAGGAAAAAGCTCTGTGCAGTTGCGAGAAAGTCTGGCTGATTGAATGATTGGCTGCATTTCCGCCAAATTCGAAACCGTTTTACTGCATCTATTAAAAAAGCCAAACGCGACTATTACCTATCTCAGACTACAGATTCTGTAAATGACCCGAGGAAATTCTGGCAATCTATAAAATCTCTCTCTGGCAACTCTTGCTCATCAGATTTACCTCCCCACTTAATTGTTAACTCCATCCCTGTGACAAATGAAGCTGAGATGCTCAACTGTCTTAACAGACACTTCGTTGCCTCCAGTGCTTTATTTGACACAGATGTCTATGGCCAGACACCCCCTTCTCTCCCTGCCAATTATGCCTCTAGTTATCACACTTTTTCTTTCACCCAGTTCTCTGTCATTGAGGTATGCAAGGCTTTAAAGAGTCTCGATTCTAAAACAACTGCTGGACCTGATAACCTCTCCCCATTCTTTTTACGTTCAGCTGCTGATATCATCACCCAGCCAGTGTCGCATATTTTTAAGCTAACCATTCAAAATAACGTCATTCCTGATGTCTGGAAAGCAGCTATTGTCTTCCCTTTATTTAGTAGTGGCGACTCTGCAGTACCCAATAACTATCGGCCAATTTCAAAGCTTTGTATATTAGGGAAGGTTCTTGAAAAATTGGTAAATGACCAGTTAAAGGAATATTTATCTTTATGTAACATTTTATCTTCCGTTCAATCAGGCTTTAGGGAAAAGCACAGTACGGTAACTTCCACCGTGAAAGTTAAAAATGATGTTGTGGAAGCTCTTGACGCCAAAGACTACTGTGCTGCACTCTTTTTAGACCTATCTAAAGCTTTTGACACTGTGGATCATCAAAACTTGTGCCAGAAACTTATTGATATTGGCCTTTCAGGACAGACCGTAGGCTGGTTTGTGGATTATCTCTCAGGTCGCAAGCAATGTGTGCAGCACAGTGGCCTTTTAACCGGTTACTTGAACATTTCCAATGTTGTGCCTCAAGGTTCAGTCTTAGGCCCCACTTTATTCACTATTTATATCAATGATGTGGGCCAGAATGTTACCGATGCACCTTTACATCTTTATGCCGATGATACAATTATCTACTCTCGTGCTAACAGCATTGCCCTGGTCTTTGAACGTCTGCAGTCTTCATTTTATTATTGACGTTATTCAGTCACAGTTGTTCCATCTTAGACTGGTACTTAATGCAGATAAAGCAAAGGATATGTTATTTTCAAACAAAAAAAGGTGCCAGCAGTCCTCCCTTCTATATTAACTGTAAAAGGCACATCTATTGAATTTGTGACCACTTATAAATATTTAGGCATCCTGATTGATGAAAACCTTTCTTTTAAATCACGTATTGACCATCTTTTAAAAAAATTGAAACTGAGGCTAGGATTTCTCTTCCGAAATAAAGCCTGTCTTACATTTAATGCCAGGAAGAGACTTGTCACTGCCACCTTCTTACCTCACCTTGATTACGGTGATATAGTTTACATGAATGCCTCTGCCAGCTCACTACAGGTGTTGGACGCTGTCTTCCAAGGAGCACTAAGATTTATAACAGGCTGTAAAACTCTCACTCATCATTGTACTTTGTATTCTCTGGTTAACTGGTCCTCACTATCTACACGCAGACTTCTTCACTGGTATAATTACATTTACAAATCCATTATTGGTCAGTTGCCATCATATTTATCCTTCTATTTGTCACTTAGACATAATTGTCATAATCTACGCTCCCAAGACTTCATTACCTTTAGTGTTCCCTCAGTACGTACTGAGTTTGGCAAAATGGCTTTCTCTTACTCTGCTCCTTCGACTTGGAATAGGCTACAGCAGGACCTAAAGCTGTCTTCCTTGATCCCATTAGGGAGATTTAAAGGTTTTCTAAATGAACTGGAGAAAGCATCTATGAACTGTTCTTGTTTTTAATATTTATTGTTTTACTGTATGTTTGTTTGTAACTAAATGTTATGTTTGTCTCAAACAGGTCTCTCTTGCAAATGAGACTATGTGTCACAGTGGGATCACCTGTATAAATAAAGGTTAAATTAAAAAATAAAATTTTAGACACGTGCTAATTAAAGCTAATTGTTAATTGCATCATCATTTATGATGTTGATCTGAGATTCTGTTGATATTATTTGCCACTGGGGTATACAGTACTTCAGGACAAACTCACTTCTCTTAGCGAATGAACATGCAGGGGTCTTAGGGGAATTATTAGTGACATTTTAGATTTTCCTGTATTTTGTTGAGTATTCGTTTAAGACATGACACAGTGAACATGTGTTCAGTCCTGCAAAATTGCTTGATTTTGGGCTGTAATTACGTGTTTGTGTATGTGTGTGGCAGCTGTTTGTTCCCTGTGCACACAAACACACTCTACCTGTCACACACACACACACTCCCAACATTGCTGAACATAATGCAAAAATAATTTCTCTGGCAGTCATATACACTAAGTGTGTGTGTTCAGGGTTTACTGCAGGCCAGCAGATTATCCAGAGATACACCAGAGAAATGAGTGAAAGAAATGAATGAAAGCTTTCACAGTTTGACTATTTTTCTGTGCTCCTATGCCGCTTATCAGTTTTCTTCTCACTTTGTCACAGTGTTTATTGAAATTCTGCCACCCTCTTTCACACTCTTTATTAACACACACATGCACAAAGTGAGACTGGGCAGGAGTGAGATTAAAAATCTGAGTTTGGTTTATATAATAGAGAAATTCATTGAAAGTTCTACTAAGTCCGAACCCTTGTGTGCACACAACTCTGTAGCCACACACACATTTAGACTATATACTTGTGTTTATGCTGGTACTTTAAAAATGATAGACAGAACATATAAATTGTGTCTGTCCTTTCCAGTGCTGTTTACTGTGCAGTATCTAATTAAGGGTACAAGAAATTACAGAAAGAGACAAGAAACCTACCTTCAGTTTTGTTGCTTCTCTGACATTTACAAATATGTTGCTAGGACTCAACCAGTACTTAAATATATAACACAAGCAGCGTGAATACAATCTATCACGCATATTGAAGAGCATTAAAATCACCATTTGGTGTTAATGTTGTGACAGTTCAGTGTACATATTGTTCCAAAGTTTGTGTACCTCGTTCATAACAGATCCAAATTCCACTGACAAACATGTCAGTTTATAGTGTTGGCTTTATGCAAAATATCCAGCTAACAAGGGACCAAAACAACTTTTATCATTTACGAAAATAACTAATGAAGTGTAGCGTTTTCTTTTTCTCCTCGTAAGGAAAGCAGTAAAATTACATCTGCTTTGTCAATTTAGATTCAGATTAATGGAAACAACAGGAAACAGAAACCAAACAGAAGAAAATAGATTTTTTAGATGTACCAGTAATCTGGTTTTGGATATAATGTGGGATTGAACTAGTTTTAATCTAAACTAACTGATATTTTCGTAATCCCCTTAGGGAAATTCTTGTGGACAGGCAGCCACATTTAAAGCACTAAGGTTTCAGTGTCTTTTCCAGGGATCTGAGGTAACCAGGAGTCAAAACACTAACCCTGGGGTTCATAGACAACTGCCCTACCAACTGATCCACAGTCATCCCACTCGCTCTTACTTTATGTAACGTCAAAGTGACAGTTTAACAAAAACTAACAGGGTCACTGACACAACTAAGTCAAATACTAGCTAAAATTTTCTCCAATAGATTCAATGATTATTTCATATGTAAATTCATTATATTCATTAGTAGAGAAACCTCAGACTATCTGGACATGAAGGATACCTAATTTTAGAATTATATTAGATTTGGTGCTGTGATGTGTGTGATGGAGCTTTTTGTGTGTGTGTGTGTGTGTAGATGGTGGAAATTGTGGTGATGGAGAACATTTTACAGCATTAGAATAAAGTGCTGCAGTACACCTGTCAGCGGAGCACTCAGCCAGAGAATGACTTCAATGTGGCTGTGAATACATCCTGGATTATTATAAACAGACAACAACGTCAATGGAGCTGTAAATTTGCATAAGGTAAACAACTGGTTTTGTCAGTAGAAGCAAAGACAGAGAGAGAAGGGGAGAGAGACAGACGGAAAGAGAAACTGAGTTGTCACAGTGTGTTATCTGAGTTTTACGCCTGTTGACTGGACTGAATGCTGTTACAGAGTTGGCAGATTGGGGTTTATGTGTCTAAGTCTGTGTGTGTGTGTGTTCTCCACAGTATTCTGAGTCATAGATACTGTATGTGTTCTGAAGCTGCAGAGGAAATGAAACAGATGGACAATATGGAGCCAGTTCTGACAACACATCAGCCCCTACATACTTTGAGCTGGCACATGACCAGTCTGCGTTGCTGTCTACACAAACCTGACGCTCAGTCTTACATTTTCAGACCAACAGCACAAACTAACTAATCACAGCTTTAGCTGACACCTTCTAATTATATTTTATGTATATTTACTTAATTTATATTTATCATATTTAATGACTTTATTGTCCACAAACGGCAATAGATTGTGCAGCAGTAGAGTGACCAACACTGATGAAGATTCTCAGTCATCCAGGTGAAGTTATCTGAAAGATGAGCCATGGCAACTACACTTCCTTCTTGTTAGGTCAAAACATTTCACTACTTATCAAAGTAGCTTCTTCAGTCTGAGGAAAGTTGGTTGGAGACCACAAATTTATCCAGCAGGTTGGTGTCATTTCATACCTGAGTTACATATTTGGCAAGTCCCAAATATGTCAGTATAATGGTTACAGACAATATATTTGTTTTCTTCCAAAATATCTTGTTTTGCAGTACAACACCTACATGTAGTGACACCAGCATTATGTTTGTGTTTAGACTCTCAGAGCTCTAGATCAAGCTTAGGGAAAGGTCATAGTCTGGTTCAGTACAGTGAAGGTTAAAGCTTGCGACACACCAAGTCATCGATGTCGCCCCAGTTTTTGCAGTGTGTCCCATACTGTTGGCACTAACCAGGCCCCTGTCGGTGGCTCTGATTGGCTGTTGAGTTTAGGGAACCACTGCAGGTGTAGAGGAACAGAAGTGACCAAAGTGAGCAAATGACAAAGTCAAGATGCACGGAAGACACTTATCGTTTTTCATTTTCATCAGAACAACATGGCCACCTTGAAAGAAGGAACTGAAACCATCCGTAGTGAGTGAGAGTGGTGTAAAAATGATAAGGAAATGCTGCTTTATTTATGGTCTTTTAAGAGGTCTTTTGCTTTGTGTTATTGAGTGTTACTTCTAGACTGGACTACTGTAATTCATTACTGATAGGATGTCCCAATAGCTCACTCAAAAGCCTCCAGTTAA
>JAUMHL010000008.1:6725598-6767100 GCA_032362345.1 Sandelia bainsii | reverse complement strand
GTAAGGTCTTAAACCTTACAATGTAAAGTGCCTCGAGATGACTTTTGTTGTGATTTGGCGCTATATAAATAAAACTGGACTGAATTGAATTGAATTGACCAATACAGACTACTGCCACCTTCTGGTATGGAGACTTGTTTCCTCTCAGGCAGGCGCAGAACGTACAGTATGTTGTTAACGCTGCACTGTGTTCAAGCGTCACTTTTTGACCCACAGAAAGGTGACTTTGGGTGTTGCGACAGGCAACCTTCATCACTGTAAGTCCTTTAATGTTGGTTTGGTGTGTTTCTGCCAGAATAGGGACTTAAGACACAGGACGTTTATTTGGCCATTATCCAGCCCAACCACCTCCTGGAAACTGTGCTACTGTTATGTAGTGATTCATTCATTGACTGTAACTGAAAGTAATCTCTTGGAGATGCTGTAATGTTTAGATGGTAACTCCTATCCTCCATATAGCAGATGTTTTGGGCATTTATGTCTAAAACAGGGCAAGAAATTACAGTAATATTTTTTAATGGGAAAAGTTTTTTTAAAATGGAATCAGTTAAAAAAATAATATATAAGCTGCACATCAATATATTATTTGGCTGGTTTATTAAGGATTAAACATGTTTTAAAGAGCACTGTGGAGGTGAGTCAAGGATAAACCATGCAGTCAATGTCAAGGGACGAAGTGATGAAGTAATAATAAAAAACTCTGCAAAGAAAGTTCCAGATTAATTAACACTGTTTTGGGCTCAACTAAGCAAAGCTAATGGAAACTATTCAGTCTTTCTTGCTCTCTCATTCTGTTACTTCTTTACATCTCTCTCTACCTTTTTGCCTCCCATTTTCCTCCTCCTTTCTCTTCTTATCATCTTTCCTCCATTAATTCCCTCTCATATATTCACCATCTCTCGCCATCCGTTTCCTCTCACTCTTTCGTTTTCCCTCCTTAACTTTTTCTTCCTTCTTCCTCCCCCTCTCTCCCCCACATTCCTCCCTTCTTTCCCTCCCATTAGAAATATACTGGGGTGACTTGGACCATGAAATTAAAATATTAGTGAGTGACATCACAGAATATTTCCAATTCTCTGGAAAGAAAGGATAGAAAAAATCTGAAGGGCTGTTAAAAGGTCAGATAAAGGGTGGATTAACATTTAAAACTTTATTTTATCTGTTACAGAAAAATAATACAAGTTGATTTACTGTACTTGTAGAAATCCTAGAATGATCACTAGAGCATGTTTAATATGTGTAATATTTTAGATCACATGGATTCCTTAAGTGTATTTTAAATTTAAGATTCATGTTTTAACTACAACTCCAATTCCAATAAATCTGAGACATTGTATAAAATCTAAATAAAAACAAATACAGTCATTTGCAATCCGTTTCAACCTGTATTCAATTGAATACACTACAAAGACACAATATTTATTGTTCAAACTGATAAACTCTATTGTTCATTTTGAATTTGATGCCTGGAACACGTTCCAAAAAAGCTGAGACAGGGGCAACAAAAGACTGGGAAAATTGAGGAATGCTCAAAAAACAGCTTTTTGGAACATTCCACAGGTGAACAGGTTAATTGGAAACAGGTAAGTGTCACGATTGGGTGTAAAAGGAGAATCCTCAAAAGGTTCAGTCATTCACAAACAAGGATGGGGCGAGGTTCACCACTTTGTGAACAACTGCGTGAGGAAATAGTCCAACAGTTTAGGAACATTTCTCAATGTACAATTGCAAGGAGTTTCGGAATTTCGTCCCATTTCATTTACAGTGGTAAACATGCTCCTTTCCCAGCTTTTTTGGAACATGTTGCAGGTATTAAATTCAAAATGAGTGAATGTTTGCAAGAAAACAATAAAGTTTATCAGTTTGAACATTACATATGTGTCTTTGTAGTGTTTTCAATTGAATATAGATTAAAAAGGATTTGCAAATCTGTTTCACTCTCAAGTTATATCATGGTATGAAATTTGCTCATTACTGGTATTTATAAAAGTGCAACTAAACAGAGAACCTCAACTGCCCATTCCTGTCAGACTCCTAATGCTGTGTGCTGTCAGCAGGCAACTTTTATTTAAAGGAGTCACAGAAGAGTACAGTATGTGTTTACTTTTCATGAGTCACAAGACCGTGTCGGTGTATTTAATACTTTCCAAGCAAGAATCACCCGAGCCAGAGGCTTAAGTTGTTTTACGAGTCTGTGTGCACGAAGGCGTACATCAAAAAGATGTATATTGTTTAAAATCTTTGTTTGAACAGTGACTCTGTAGATACGTCAGGAATATTAAAAGTGTCTGACAGTTTCAGATCCCCTGCGGTCCTTTAACTCTATGAATGAGCACAGCTAAAAGAATCGTTGCACATCTGCTTTGGGTTAAACAGCTGTTTTCTTTTCTCCTTTTTCCTCCTCTCTTCACGTATGAGTGAGTGTGTGTATGTTTTCCATTGTGTTCACGTCTGGTTGCGATAAATGTATGATCATAAAACAGCTCAGGATTTCCATCCAGTTTATCATCAATTCATTTCCTGTCTGGACTGTCACCAAGGGAAATAAGATAATGTAGGGAAGATGGTAAAGACGGGAAAGAAGGAAAGGAAAATAGTGAACAAAAGAATCAGGGCAAGAAAGAAAGTTAGAAAGAAATCACTGAGATGGAGTGCCAAGTGTTCAAGTGAAGTCAGGAGCTGTCTTTTCTGTAGACTCTCTTGGGGAAAATTTAAGGTGAACTGGCCAACACATGGTTTCTTTTTCTTCCACCTTCTCTTTCTTTTGCTTTTGGACAGCACATGTGGTCAGAGAGTGACTGACAAGATATACTCACTCCCGTCTTTCATCATTTCTGTCTCTTTGTCTGAGCTCCTCACTTTCTCTCTGTCTGCCTTTCAGCTCAGTGAACACAGCACAGACTGACTTCACAGGCTGATCCGGTGGCCTTGTCTCTGCACTGACTGTTCGTCAGCGAGGACTTTGAGTCTGAAGCTGTGTTTGGAGCCTCTAGAGACTGCAGTGTCGACTGCACCCAAAGCACAAATGTGTTGAATGAAACAAACAGAATACTAAAGAGTACTAGAAGAGCCTTCTATGAGACAGCATATTGTATTTTATGGTAGTATGTCACCAAAAGCAAATAATAAGTTCACTATGCAGCTAATAATGCTTTACACATTAAACACAAGTGCATTGTTTTTGAATAAAAGTTTTACAGGTGAAGTGAAGGGATTATGACCACTGGAATTATTATATTGGAAAATGGATACAGAAAATTTTATAGCCATAATAAGCGAAGATAAAATTAGATTAGATCACTGTTTTACATCCCCAGAAAAAGTTGTTTTTTTCTACTCATTTGGTTCTATTAAAAATAGAGTAAAAAGCCCGAGAAAGGCCCAGGCTCATAATCAACCTATCAAGCTCTTCTTAGTGAATTCAAACCAAAGAATTGCTCTTTCGGTTGGTGAGGGCTGAGTAAAAGACAGGAACAATCCACACGAGAACAAAACTCAGTGGAGGTGAAAGTGAAAATTGGCTCCACACTGTGTTTCAGAAAAGAAAAACACAGCTGTGTCTAATTCATGTGGGCTGTAGCTGTGATTAGATGGTTTCATGTCTACCACTTGCTCACTCTCCTTTTTGTCTCCATATAAAGGTATTATGAAGTTAATTCACTGCCCACTTAAGACCACCTAAGAAAAGGACACATTAATTATTCTTTTTATATTTCTCAACAATGCAGCATAGCTGTCCACAGTGACTGACATATCTGACTTAACATAATTTTTGATCAGTGCAGAAGCTGCAGCAGTGCTTGATATGCCTGACTGAGTGTTAAAGGGATGTTTTTTCCTTTCTGGTGAAGATGGGAAGATCGATAGCACTCTTAACGCGATCTGTAAGAGATAGTACAGCACCTGGGCAGCTTAGCACTGGGAACAGTAACTGATCAGAGCTTAGAAATAGTCTGGCACGTGCGTCCTCCTTGAAATGGAAAATCGTCGTTGTACCATTTGTCGAACACTGAAGGCAAAAAATAAAAGAGGAACCAAAGTGAAGACAAGTGAAACAAAAATAGACAAGAGAACAAGTCTGAATGAAGTTAGGGCCCTTTAGTAATGCTGCGGCCTACTTTTGATTGGACTGTTCCTGGATCCAACACAGATGATGACTATAAGCACATTTTAGATTAGAGGTTACCTGGGTACCAACATGAGAGCAGCAGCTCCAGTGCTCTAAGTGTGTGACGCGTTCATGGAAAATAGTGATAGTAGTTTTTGTATCAAACAATCAAAATATAATGTTACAGTTAGTGAAGTTATATTGCAACTGTTGGATAACAACAACGCAGGCTAGCTGTTACACTAACCCCTGTCTCCAGTCTTTAGGTTAAACTAACTGTCTGTTGGCTTCATATTTATATATTTATATATCAGCTTCATATTTACTGTACAGACTACAGAGTGAAGTCTCATTGAACTCCTGACAAGGAAGCGAACAAGCGTATTTCACGTCAAATCATGTCTTTAAGCAGACACCCCACCTCTCCTGGAAGTTCAGGGAGTCTCGCAGGCTCCTTGGTGCCTGCAAAATTATATAATGTATCCCTGAAAACAAAAATGTCTTCTCTTCTTGTCATAAGTGACATGTTATTTGCCTTTGTGCTCAGGTTTTGAGTTAAAAAAAATAACACTGGGTCTGCATATATGGTGTATTGTGTGCACTTGGATGCATGTGGTTCTATTCATACTACAGCTGGGGATGCGTACACAAACACGTTCCACACATGCACACAACAAAACATGACGGCAACTCTGGAAGAAGAGCTTCTTTGTTTGTTGTATTTGTCTTAACAATAGTATGTGTAGCCATTTCCCAAGAACAGAAATAGCACGTTGAAATAAACGTTACGTACTTTTGATGCATGAAAGAAGCATCTAGTTTACTTGTCTAGCACATGTGCTAACAGTTCACATGGACACTATTTTTTGGGCGGACTTGGCAGACCTCTGTAACAAGTCCTCCTTGACCCATCATGTGAGGTGATGAAATTTAAGTCACAAATAACCCTAGCAGACACATAGATGTGGAAAGCATGAATTGGCCTTAACCCTTTTCCTTTCTCAGCCTCTTTCAATTTCTAACTTTCCTGTGCTGAATTGTGTCCCTCTCTCTCATCTCTCGCTTTTCTTTCACTAACTCTCCCCGCGTTTCATGTCCCTTTTAACCCCGATCAACACCGTATGTCGTCACGTCCGTAAATGGGCAGCGGTACCTGGCTGCTGTCCATGTAGCCAATTAGAAATGCCAGATGAGTTGGAGTCTGTCCTTTGGAGACCAAGGTCACCCCAGCAACTATCGCTGTGGCAGACCTCATCGGAATGCGTGCCCAGCCAATCATCTCCTCTCACCTTCATTAGGGATTCAGCTAATGTCAAACTAGCATCCGACTGCTCTCTAATTTGCTCTGTCATGCGCCCCCTCTCTCTTTTTAAGCACTCGTATATGCTCTCTCAATCACAGGGTTTTATCCCTGATGCACTCTCACACTCACACCCCCTTCGTTTACTTATTCCCTTTGTGCCAGCTAGTGAATGAGATCCCTAGATGCAACACTGACCTGCATCTGGCCTCTCTGTCTTTCTCTTTCTTGTACTCTTTCTTGTCTTTTCTTCCTCCAGTCTTGGGCTCTCTACAAATGATCAGCAATATCTAATATTGCTAACATATTATGATCTGTGGGTGCTACAGTGAGAAGGGCTGAAGAGCTGTGTGTGTGTCCAGTGAGCAACTTCCATTGACCAACCCAGTCTTCTAAAAATGATACCCACACACTACCGTTGTGATTTGCAGCAAAACAAAACACAGGAAATATGCTTCAGAGAAAATATACTGTTGCCTGGTTGATGTTTATATCAACATAACGAGGAAAAGGTTTTATTGAACATGGCTGCCAAGTCAACACAAAAGGAAAGTATGTGGTAACTGTTCACTGGCAGGGGATTTCATTTGTTTTCCTACAATAGCCAATATCTGCTCATAGCAACTGAAGCATGAGTAAAATTATTTCATGGTTATATTAAACTAGTCAAAGCCCTTTGTTTATATAAGTGTAATTTCTAGAAGACAATTTTGTTCAAAACAGCATCACTTCTCATAATTCACTCATTTCATCAGGTATCAGGGCATTACCAGGTTATTTGAAAAACTGGCTACTATCTGAATAAGTGCTTTCACGTGCATGAGTGTGGCTCTTTTAGCTAGATATTAGACTATGCAGGTGCATATGTAAGTGTAGCACTGGCTTTGACTCCAGTCCTCTTCTTTTCTGACAGTAAGCCCACTGGGAGACAGATAATGTGGATATTCTGTCAAAGACCAGAACAGCTGGTGGACTGAATTCTGTCAGCAGCCTTGTGACTTACTGCAATGAGACGGGCAGCCCAGATTGGTGATTTAACACTACGCTCTCACATCAGAACCCCTTTATTCTGTCCACACAGATCAGTCTACTAGCCACTCGCGCTCCATGGCACTTCAAACAAACGCACCATTCGGGTTAAAGCAAACAGGCGGACTGTAAGCACCGCAGGAGCTAGTGGAATGATCAGTGGAAAGATGTGACATCTGATGTCTAATGTGACACGTTAACGAAGAATAGGGAAACATTAGGGAGTTGAAACAACGCCACACTGTGTTCACATGCCAATCAAATTCCAGTGCTGTTTTTATGTTGAACTCTGCACCTGAGATCCGCTGTGCATTACTAGTCATTAATCCAACTATTTTCTGTGCTGTATTGTTTGGAACAAACTCACAAATGAAACCTCCCATTGCAACCTATCATTTTCTAAGAGTAAACAACTTAGACAATGAAAAAAATGAAAAATTGATATTTATACTGGAATCCATTCGTTGTTGTTCACAGTACATTATTAGTAGGTGTTTCGGTCCCACGGTCTTTAAATATTTTCAGTGTGTAGGTTGGAATATTAACAGGAAAAAGGTGCTGTTCAAGATGCATCACACTTTTGGTGGCCAGAAAACGAACATGCTATTAATGCAGGGATGTTTTTTTCTTGGACACATTTGAAGACTAAAGGCATTGTAAAGGACCACAAAAACTATACTGTTTATATATTTTGGCACCCACCTTCTTGACTTGTGATAGTAGGATGCTATGGAAGCTAGAACAAATCCAAGACACCAACAAGTTCAAGCTCATACATGGCAAAATACTGTACAGTAGGTCAGCCCTGTCACTTCCTTCAAAGGAGCTGTTTGACTGTTCCAAGAAGAACCACTAAGATCTTATGCTTATCTGTCATCTTTATGTCCGATTCCATTTAGCCAACCAGCACGACTCAATGAATATTTGTGAAATATTGCTATTGTGGTTCAGAAACACCATATTTCATTGTTGGAAGGAAAAAGGACATGGATTACAGTGTCTCCTGTCAAAACTACACACTATACCGAAAAATCCTACCCAGCCCCCCACTACGAAGTTTATGCTGCCTTTGCTACTGAGTCATTTTTCACTTCACAAAGAAGAAAATAGTACCGGATTCTGGTGAGTCTCACCATGTGTCCACCACAAAGATTTCACTTTATAGATGCTAATGGTAGATTATGTACAGAAGGACAAAAAATTACGTATGCAGTACAATATCCACTCAGTCTCTAATATACTCCACCTGTCTTTTAACTTAAAGCATCTGCATTTACATGACTGTATGTGTATGTGTTATGTGCTGATTGAAGAGGATGGAATGACACCTAAACTAAAACAAAACATTTTTCTTAGAGCAGGTGTCTTTGCAAGGTATTCAGATGGGGGTTGGCAAAACAAAAATGTCCAAGGTAAACTTCAACGCAACAGTACTGAGACAACTAAAAGCAGTCTGACTATAAGCAGCACAGAGAAACTGGTTTGATCCTTGCAACTATGTCAATAAAATCATGATCATTTTATTGCAAAAACTGCATCAATCAATCATGTGGTGATGATCATAAATGTGAGCACTTCTGAACGACATAACCCATCCCTCAATTTGCATGAAAAGTAAATTAATGTAATGGATTTAATTTATATTGCAGAAAGACAAAAATATTAATCAGTGGACATACTCTCCTTGTTAAGAGGTGTGTATGAGTCTGTCATACCATCTCAATTTGTACGCAAAACGTGCTGATGTTTGAAATCAGCAGCTGCATTCGCCACAATTCAACACACACATGCAGAAGATACAGCTCCAAACATGTAAACTCACTCAACAAAGTCTATATGAATGTAATAGTAGTTGCTTGACTAATTGACACTGACAACTGTGTTAATTGCAGCTGTCTACTTTGGGGCTGGAAATTGTTGTGAATTGTGTATCGTCTATTGCAAGAAGACATTTTGAGGAGTTTACAATCCCTGACATTGTGATTAGCTACAGGAAGTTGAGGATGCATCACAATCAGAGTGTCTTCTCATGAAACAGCAACATGAATTTGTGTTACATGTGTGTTTCTTCAATACAGCATGTGGTTCTTCATCTGCTTCTATAGCTCTACTGTAATCATCAGCTAGTGTTTAACCGTGTCTGTCTGCTGTTTGCTGCTAAACAGATACTGGAGAGTGGCTTTTGAGAGCTTTAACTGAAAACAGCTCCCTGCTGCAGCCCAAAACAACACAATGAGTCTTGGCAAAGTGAACAGTTTGAGTTTGAAGTGCTCAAACACTAATGAGCAATGACCTGAAACTGACTAAATCTCAGTAAAGCTACAGTAAGATGTAAGAGCACGTTTCTGTGCAGGTTCATCACTACAAATTTTGCATTTGTATCTGTCATTTGATGTATTGTTTTAGATGTACTGTTATGACAGTGTTATTATATAATGATATATTATTATTATAAATCATTAATTAACCAAAACCTAACTACAGATTTACCCTGCAGTTCTGTAAAATTAAATAATACATCAGGTTTTGACTGTTTATAGTGAAATGAAATTTTCTGAAAATATAGTTTAAAATTTGTTATTTTGAACATTTTATTTCTGTCTTGCTCGTGCATTGATTACTGAATCCGTGTGTGAAGTAAGGATTAAAATTTCTGAGTTGTACAGCTTAGTTAAAAGATGCATAATAAGCATTAAGAGGTACAAAACTGTGAGACATTTAGATGTACTGGAATAAGGGAAATACATGACAGGAAGTCACTGAATATTTCAAAACAAAACAGGAAGTTTTGTCAATCCCAAAGAGACAAGTAACATCCAAACAGACAGAAAATCACCCAAAACAGTTGAAAAATTGACCAAACATAGCAGATAGCTACAAGTGCAAAATTACCTAAGACAGAGACAGCACAACCAAAAATAAGATACAAAATGACCCCAAGTGGGCAAGAATTGGCCAAAAAATATACATAAAATGAACACAAACTATTGAAATTTTTCCAGAAAGAGACACATGACAAAAATAAATAAACACTAAATGACATTACAGCCTCCTTTGTAGCCTGTGGGTCTTGAGTCTGGGGCCTTTTACCCATCTGTGACCAGGAACCAATTTTCGTGTGGTCTGCACTTGGTTCTGCTCACTCAGTGTGCCAAAATGAGAAATCCACTTATTAAGCACAATCCAAACACAATCCAAGTCTGTGCAGATACTCATGCTTGTTCATTGACTCTACTTCCTGGAGTGTTCTTCACAGTACTTTGTGATAAATGGACAATCCCTGTGTTTATTTCCCTTTTTTTGTTTCATCGATCTACTTTTTCTGTTTCTCTCATTTTCTCTACTTCATGCAACCTTGCTTTCTTGCAGGTTAAAGACTGACTTACAGCTTGTAAGTCAGCAGTGCTGACGACTGAAGGAAGTGCAAGAATAGCATTACGTACTGTAGAGTGATGGAAAAAAGAAGGAGGAGGGGAGGATAAAAAAGAGGAGAGAGACAAATAAAGATAAAAGAAAAAAACACAAAGGGGGAAGTCAGCAAGCAGACACTAAGAAAGCAAGAAATCAGAAAAGACAAGAAATACAATAAAGACAAACAGCAGAAGGAAGAACACAGGTATAGAAGAAAGCATTTGCCTCCTTTTTGTCCTTTTAGAATGTATAAGTGTGTCGCTCAGCGGGAGGCCACCTCTACTGAAACCTATTACTGATAGAGTTATCTATGGGGAAGATGAAGAGATGAACAGCGAGACACAGAGATGGAGACAGACTGAGACAAAAGGGGGCGCTGAGGACTAATAAACTGGCCGAGGTGGGATGAAAAACAACCTGCGTGTCTATTTTCACCATCGTCTCTTCTCAGCAGCCAATTTGAGCTGACAGAAAGCATCCACTGGGCCAACAAGGCTGAAGGAGATACCACTCAAAATGAGAAGATGGCTTATTATTTATATTTATTAGGCATAAAGAAGACATAATGTAAAGTGAGGCTGACTGAAACTACTTCAAAATGAGCAGCTACTTTATGTTGTGTTATCGAGAGGACTTGGTAAGGGAAACAAATCTTGGAAAAAAAAGATTGAGCTGGGACGCACGCCAAACTGGAAGACTGTTCCTCTAGTACATTAACACCAATTAATCATTATCACATTAACTTTGCCATATTAGTGTAATTACTGAAAACAAACGAGAGCGTGACTCAAAATGTTGGCAGCCTTCTAGATTAGATTTTAAATAGTAGCCCACAGAGCTGGATTAAGAGCAAATGTGCTTGTGTGTAGGGTACAAAAGGGTTTTTCTTATTTTTTAATATGACGAACCAGGAGCTTCAAACGCATCTTCCCTTGCACTTACGTTTCCCTTGTCATTTAGGATCATTTCCATGTTTTCTATCACTCACCTGATCCGATTTGCACACTTTCTTTTCAATCAAATAGTATCAAATCAATGTTTCTGGATTTTTCCATAGATAGTTTTTATACAATACTGAGGTGCTTATTTGCAGAGGTGCAGATGATTTCCATTTTTTACCACTTTTACATTTACTCGACTACAGTTCAGAGATAAATAGCCCACTGCACATTTACTCCACTATGTTTGTGCCACAGCTTTAGTTACTTTTGCAAATGAACGTTCTCCAGCTAAAAAGTGAGGATGTGTCATTATGGATTAGCCACATAGCAGCATCTTAAATGGTTAAATTATGACCCACTTTGACCAACTGTGCTGTTTTTGTTCCACATCCAAGCAATAAGTAACTTTTGACTTTTATTGTGAATTATTTACTGTTGTACATTTATGCTAGCAGAAGCATTAAATTTAACATTGTTTAAATGTCATTCAGTTCAATTCTATTTATTTATATAGCGTTACAAATAGATTTTCTTCAAGTACATTTTGAAATATGCACTTGACATATGGACTTGAGTAAAGAATTTGAAGCTTTTTTTCTATTTGTGGAGTAATTTATGGCAAGTACTTGAACTTTTACTTGAGTATTGAGTTTGCAGTAGTCCTTCCTCCTCTGCTTATATCTACTGTATATGAAAAAAATGGTCTTTGTCGTTGTATCTGTTTCTTTTCTGTTCTGTTCTTTGTCATATTTCACCCAGAATGCGACTACTGCAGCTGTTTAATCGGCAAAGCTTCCAAATGAAGTTCTTACACAACATGTAAAGTAAAAAGCCGGGGTTACAACTACAAACAAACCTACAGGACTAAAAAAAAATATTCCTACGCCACAGCTCACAAAGCTCTACTATCAGAGGAACAAACAGAAGAAAACTTGTCTTAGTGGACTGTATCTTTGAAAGATACCAGCTGAGTATAGCTTAGTGGGACTGTTCACTAAATACATTTTTATTCAGAGTTCAGTCCCCAAGTGTTGATGATATTATGTGCACTAAAGCAAAAAGTAAAAAAAATAAAAATAAAAAATAGAAAACTCTTCTCAGCTAGGTCAGAAGGATTTGCGTACCACATTTCCACAGATGTCTACGAATTTGTTATTGCAATACTGCAAACTGTGAGTCGTGGATTCCTCCGTTCTTGAGAGTGTACTTTTGTAATTAATCTTCTCGCTCGCTTCCTCTTTAAACACATTCATTTCCTTTTTGCTGCTAATTACCTGTCTTACATTTTACAGCGCAGCCTTCATAAATACTAAAGTCTCACACCTCCCAACATCCTCCCACACACTGACCTATATAGTGTATATTATTTTAAAATGGTGGATACATAATTTCTACTAATAAAGCATAAGCAGGGCAGTGCACAATGCACATGCAATATAATATTCATGCACTCATTAAGTATGATGGAAGTATCCAGCTTTTCTTATTGCTGCTGTTGTTTCCAACAGGAATGATGCTCAAATGTTTCCAAAAAGGTTGAGGTACTGTGCAAACGTAACTAAAAGGAACCATGCAATGATTTGCAAATGCTGTAAAAACTACATCTGGACTGAAAAGAGTGCAAAACAACTGATTGTTTTTTGAAAAACATATGCTCATTTTAAGTTTGTGAGCAGCAACACCTTTGAAAAAAGTACACACGGTATTTAGAGTTAAATTATACATTTATATTGTAGAGTAATATATAACTTTTATCTAATATATCTTTAATGTTTTTCTTTTTTCAAACTACTGATGTAATATAAAACTAAACTCCATCTGGTGGTATTAGGAAAAATATGTTAATACACTGCTGAATACAAAATGTGCCTGTTTGAAAGGGTTCTGTGCGTGTTACGATCAAAAACTTACACACTATACAAGGTGCTCTGTGGGTGTTTGTCTAAAGTGAAAACTAGTTCTGCTCATCTCAGATGCCATTAGTCGGCAAATGTTTGTGTGTCTGCATGTCTTTTGAGCATGGATTCAAAATGTGTATTTGTAGGAGTGTGTATAATGTGTGTTTCATAAAGCGTATTGTTTCCCAGTGTGTGTACTCGTCGTGTAGAACAGAGATGCCATTAGCCAGAAAACAGCTCCCGCAAGACTCTTTTTAATCAACTGGCCCAATCATTGTTGTGGAAATAATTATAAGAGAGAGAGAGGGAGGCAGAGAGAGAGAGAGAGAGAGAAAAATAAAGAAGAAAGATGGAAAGAGGAAGAAAATAAGGGGGAGATAATTATTCAGATTTCCTCAACAGACGCTGCCTATGGAGCTGATACGATGTGTGGACGGAAACAACAGCCCACACACACACACACACAAAGTTTCACATGATTAAAATATGCTGGGCAGGAATTGGAATTTGTTATGTGTGTGTACATGAAGTGTGTCCATGTGCCAATGAAATCTTTTTTCTCTCTGCATATATATATATATATATATATATATGTGTGTGTGTGTGTGAGACTCACTGTAGGAGCTGTAATGTGCTTCAGCAGAGGAATGACATCAGTGTTTAACTCAAAAGTGGGCCACAACACAGCTGCGTCCTTGTGTATGTGTGTGCACAATATGTGCATGTTTACTGTATGTGTGTGTGTATGTGTGTACGCTTGCTCTGTGCAGGATTATGGTTACTCTGAAGGTCATTTACTGGAAAAGGTACAGTTCATCTAATCCATTTAAAAGTGAATTCAAGCAGATGGTTTGTCTAATATAAAAGTTAATTTGAGCTTGTGTATCCATGTGTGAGTGTATGTAAACTTCATAGACAACTACACAATATTTCTTCCACATTTTTCCACATCTTACTTTAAATTTTCCACAACCAGTCATATATATACTTTATAATGAATACTATGGGACTAAAACGGTGAACTGAAACTTTTTCAAGTGCTATATCTTGTGTGTGTGTTTGTGTTTTCACTGCAGCAACACAAAACAACCTTCTACTGTAGCAGCAGAACGACTTTGTGTCAGGAAAATGATGCCCTGAGGCTGAAACTGTCACAGTCACCTTCAGCCATGCAAACTGGCATTATTTTCCTCTGTTAGACACACACACACACACCACACAAACACAAAAATACCCCTTTTTATACACCACTGTGCCCGTTGACCACTTCTGAATGTTAACACTTCCTCAGCAGCTGAACATTGCATGTAGCTCCACTTCAGCCTGTCACAGATTTCTTTTTATTGTTGCACTTTTCCATTGGCTATTAGAGCTGCCACAAGGTGGAGCTGTAGATGACATCATGTACTCTATATTTCAAATCAAACAGTACAACCTTGAAACAGTTGATGCCGATGAATCTCACATCTCTGGGACCTTTTGAGTATTTAACTGCATTTGTGGAGGACACAACTGGCAGTTGAGGCTTCAGTGATCAACTGTAATGTGCTGCTTATTGTAATTTCTCCTTTAGCAGCAGGAGATCTGTTCAAGTATACATGACAGTATCTTTACCACTTCCCCATACTCAACTGTCTCCTGCTAGAATATTCCCATCTGAAGTTTGGATGATCCCACCACTGCATTTTGATATCAGATCGACGTCTGTGCTTCCACAGTTTCTACTGTATCAGCACTGCCTCTCAGTGTGTTGTGGTGTGTGTAGTGTGCTGACCCTGTCTCTTTTCCTAGTGTTGTTGTATTGGCACACTTTATATGGTTTATAGTGACATGTTCTGTTTATACATCTGCCCTTAGGCCTTGTGGTGTGTTGAACACAGCAGGACAGAGTCACTACCTATCGTGCTATTTGTGTCACCTCTCTAAGGGCTGCATGCTGAAGCAAATAGAGAAATGTGTGAAGCTGAAGGTCCTTACGGACTGTGTTTACATGCACTTAGGCAACCAGGTTACTTAGAGAAATCAGCTAATGGGGGTAGGGGTGTATTGATTCTGAGGCTTGGGGCCTCTCGAAACATGGCTGACCCACACTTTGTACTGTGCCTGATCGCATCGTAGTAGACGGTTAACGCTACTCTGGACATAGAGCACAAGGCACAAAGGCAAGTGAAAGGTCCTCTTACAATGAGAAATATCAGTTTTCTGGTTTATTGTATTGAATTTGGCAGCATCAGACTTCTACAGGCTACTTTCTGCTAGTTCCAATTTTAGTCGGACTTGTGGAGGCATCATTCTGTGTGATGTTATCACCTGTCTTCTAGCAACTCTGCCGCTGTTTATAGCCTTTTGTCCTGTATATACACACTTGTGAAAAAGAAAAGATTAGAAGCCTGGTTATGTGGAGCGCACTGAAGCCTAATGCGTATGCACATATACGCGTATACATGGCAAATAAATCACCGTTCTCCAGGAGAAATCTACGTGGGAACAATACAGGTACAATGTTAATTGAATCACATTCAATTAACACTGTATTGCATTTTATTTTTAATGACTGCTAGTTTCTGGGTACATCCAAATTGCCTTAACTGAACTTTCCTTGATCCTTGCTTGCTCCGGAACTTGTTCCAATCCTCCATCTTAAAGGACGTCCCAAAGCCTCTTATTTGGCTCTGAGGATCGAGGAGCAATGTTTGAGGAGATATAAGCAAGGAGACTCGAGACACTCCTTTGCAGAAGTCTTTTACTGTCTTTTTAAGTCTTTTTAACACCAGCAAAGCTTTATTCTGAAGTACACTGATAACATTAAAACAGAGGCAATATCATCCTTTACTTTGCAGACGCTTTTATCCAAAGCAACTTACAAGGAGCTAGCGCTTAGTGTCTTGCTCAAGGACACACCTGGTATGGGGGATGGGCTAGGAGTCTGGGCTTGGATTCAATCCTGCCACCTTCTGCATCCCAGTCTGATGCTTATCCCATTGAGCTACCAGGCTACCTATAGCATATGTCATATATAATCATAATCTGGATTATTGAGTAACGAATGTAAAAAAAAGTTTCCTCGGTTCCCCGGTTCCTCTCTCCTCGTATCTTTACCTTGCATCCCTCCATGTATCTTTAGTGGGAGGGACTTAGACGCAAGTAAAAGATGCAAGTGAGGGAAATGTGGATGCAGTTAGGAGAACTGGGATGCACCCTCTGTCTGCTTTGCTGTAGATCTTTCTGACTTTGACATCATTTTAAGCCCATTTGCTTCTGCTTTTGCCTTTTTCTTTCTCTCGTCTTTCTTTCAACGTTTTTCTCAATCATACTGTTTCTGCTCCATGAAGTCATGCTCGGAGGTGCTGCACGCTGAGATCTGACCTTTAAATGTGACTTCTACTTAACACAAGACACAGAGGACATGGAGATAGAGAGAAGGTAGAGAGGATGAGTTTTGCCACACTCGGAGCATGTTTGCAACACTTCACTGACCTCTACGAGATACCCCTTGTTAAACTATCCACATCTATTCCTGAACATCTTTCTTTCTCGCAAGTGCAAGCACTCTCTTTCTCTTGCACCCTCTGCACTGCTTCAGATCTTTTTTTTCACCTTGTTAGAGTAGATTTTTTTTGCCTAAAACAGGAAGGAGAAGGAAAAAGCGAGACTGAAACTGACAGCTTTAGAGCACATAAGCCATGTATATTAAATAATCATTTGCCAACAAGCAGCCAGGTGTGAAGAAGCTACAGAACATCACTAACACGCCTATCCCCGCTGTCATAAAAGCAAACCTGCAATGAACTGAGAATACCATCAACTATGCTCCTTAGTCCTATGTGCTTTTTCTTTTATCCTACATGAAATGACCTTTGTCTGTCACAGCTGAGGTGTAGTCCATGTCGCATTGATGCATGTGGGGTGAACCGAGCCACATGCACAGGCACAAACAACCTGCATTTTCCATTTCTCCTCCTTTTTGTTCTCTCCCTCTCTGTACATTTCAGTCATCTTCCTCTTAAGTCTGTGAATTCTGAATATGCAGGCAGACATTCAGAGTGATGCCTTTGTGATTACCTGAAGGCACATTTCTTTATATAAACAATATCCTAGAGTTTGTGGTTCCTATATACAGTTGCATATTATCAACATACTGCAAAAAAGGCTTGAGAAAGAACTCAGTTGGGTTTTACATTAAGTTTTGTGCCTGCTATGATATGGTGTGTCTCCATGACCCACAAATTCAGTCAATCGGTTCACAAAACTGTGTTTTCGTCGGATGTTAGAAGCAGAACCTCTGTGGACTGTCAGTAAAGCCTGCATGCTAAAAATTCTTGCAGTGAAGTTGACAATGGTACGGAAGAGGATTAGGGCCACCATGAAAATATTATCTGAGTTCTGACTAATCTCAGAATTCTGACTTTTTTCTCAGAATTCTGACTTTAATCTTCTGAGATTAAAGTCAGAATTCTGAGAAAAAAAAAGTCAGAACTCAAATAATATTTTCATGGTGGCCCTAATCCTCTTCCGTACAATGGACTATTTTAGCAGTTCACAAATATGGAGTTAATAGATACTTCATATTGTTTTGCCATCAGAAACTGATGACGAAGCTCCAACAATACCGTGACTACATGCAGCAACAACATTTGGTGACTTTGTAAATGTATTAATTAACAGTGTTTCCTCAAGGTGAAAAATGTAATCCAGGTGCATACATGTCTTTAAAATTGTATTTGATGTGGCCAATTAGCAGTATATAAACACACTCTGACAGATAAGGAAATTTTACACATAGTGGGTTTTATTGCAAACATGATGGAATAGATATTTATTTTTGTTTTAACTTTGAGTCCATGACACAGAAAGCTGTCCGATGGTACTAGTTGGACCCCTGTGGGCAGCTTCTCTGTGGCGAACTCATCAGCGAGAGAGATCTCTCTGATTGGCTGTTTAGCTTAACAAATCCCTGCATGAGAAGGGACATGGACCCCAGTGCCATTTGCAATTTCTTACCAGACATATTTTAGGATTAGTCGTAGCTATACACTGTCTGTGGTGAACGAGAGCGGCGTGTCCTGTCCCTTACTTTTTTATGCATGATGGCATTTTTTCAGTTCTAGTTTTGCAAACAAAAGAAGATTATTTTCAATCAGTATTCCATCTGTACAGTAACTCAAAATGTCACCGGCTTGTGTGCATTAACAGTCACATATCCTGCGTCTGATTAAAAGGGCAAGAACTGCTGCAAAGTGCAACATAAGCCAAATGTGTGCAGTATTGAATTATGTAAATTAAAATTACCTGTCACAATATGAGCAGTACAAGCAAATATTTACTCTGTCAAGGTTTGTTGATGGAGGTGAAACTCTCATACACTGGGGCACGCTGTGTAAGTCACTGAAACACAAACAGTATCAACATATAATGAGTAATGTCACAGTAGTTTTACATACTCTACTACAAGTAGAGCGAAAACACCCATACACACACACTGAACACAATACAGTGTCACCTGTTATTTCTGTGAGTAAAAATAAATCATGTTCACGATACTGTGTCTTTGTACAGGTGATGGATACAGCCTGAGGGAGGGGTTACACACACACATACCTCAGGCTCTGTCCCATGTTACATATCTCTCTCCCTCCATGTTATATGATGAAGTACAGTGAAGGACAGAGCCAATACGTTCCCTTTTCTTCCCCTCTGCTTCTCTGTCCTCTCTCCATCCTTCACTTCCTACTAAGTCCTCTCTGAGTCGTCAACTCAAAGGCAGCCAAGGTCTGAGAATGGCAACTCTTACAGAAACTTTAGTAGGATAGCCAATTAGGATGAGTTCACCAAAAAAACTGTTCTAGTGTGTATAAGTAATAGTCCCTGAAAGAATTCTGAATGGGGCAGCGAGTGATTTTTATGGGTCAGAGGGAAAAAGTCAAAATTTTGAACTTAAACCTAATCATTTAGATTTTGTGTCTCATTATATTGACCTTGCATTATTATTTTTTCATCATGAAAAACCATTCTTCACACTGCTGAGCTTTCTTCAAGTGAACGGGAGACAAAGAAAGTGAAGAACTGAGGTGTGGCTGATTAGGAAGTGGAGTGGATTTTAATATTTTGCTCAAAGCAGTAGGTTATTAGCATCAAGACATTATTCACAAAGCATCCAGACTGTATTCACAAGTGCTAATACAAGACTTGATTTTCCTGCTTAGAAAAATGGAATAATTTTCTTTTTTTAAAAACCCTCAAATTTAGACAAATCTGAGCAGAGGAACAATGCAGACATTTTGACATGTAATAGCAGGAAAATTCCATGATAGCCTTCCTAGCCCCAGGACCTCAGTAACGTTACTGGGACCTTCCAGCTTTTCCT
Source organism: Sandelia bainsii (assembly GCA_032362345.1). Classification (NCBI taxonomy): domain Eukaryota; kingdom Metazoa; phylum Chordata; class Actinopteri; order Anabantiformes; family Anabantidae; genus Sandelia; species Sandelia bainsii. The sequence goes on along the minus strand of JAUMHL010000008.1, from coordinate 6,748,049 downwards.
GCAACAAAAAGTCCGTTATCAGCGCTGTCTGTTGATGCAGAGCCACATCTATTACATTACATAAGAAAAGAGTCCCAGACTCTCATTTACTGAATTTAAAACAAGCTGACAAGCTGCTGACATGTCTGTTTAACAGATCCAGTCTCCTGTCTGGGGTTCTGCAGATGTACACCACCTGGCCATGCAGCGTCACAAAATGTCACTTCCCAGTTGGTGTATCTCATACCAACACTAAATGTACCCTTTGACATCTCTACAGTAACTGAAGCACTTGGTGCATGTCTCCGTGACGCCACAGGACTGATGGCGGCTGCCTATTGGACCTCTCATCCTGACAATGATCATAAGTGCTTACAGGGTGAAAATATGATGGTTTTAATGACTTTATGCACAAAGACAACTGGCTTAGGGTTAGGCACAAACAATTCATTATAGTGTTTCTATGCTCCATGAGTCCATTATGGAACCTAATTTGACTAAAACATGTACATTACCGTCCAAAAACTATAACTTATCACACTAATTTAGTTTTAGTCTTTCCATGAAAATGTATATTAGTGAAATTTTAGTCATTTGATTTTTATTAGTTTTAGTTAACATCAGTTAAAGGAATTTTAGTCTAGTTTTCAGTGGTGGCATTGACAGTAGGTCTTCTAGAAGCTACAGTTCAATTAAATTATATTCAACTTTATTTATATAACGCCAAATCACAACATAAGTCATCTCAAGGCGCTTTACATTGTAAGGGTTTAAGACCTTACACAGAATAGAAGTATATACAGAATATTGTAGAAAACCCAACAGTCCCACTCGAGCAAGCACTAGGCGACAGTGGAGAGGAAAAACTCCCTTTAACGGAAGAAACCTCCAGCAGAACCAGGCTCAACAACAACAAGGAGTAGCAGACGAGGCACAGACGAAGATACCTGCTGAAATATACAGATACAGCTGTCACAGTCTTGGTTATGATGTTTACGGTTGTTTATTTGTGTTTTTTCACGTCTTTCTCACCCCCACAGAATGATTCCAAAGCTGGATTCACTCACATTTGGACTAAAATACCGTTGAATGTTGAGTGATGAATTTGATTTGTAAACCTGATGACAGAGACAAAACCTTACTAAAGATGCCTCTTGGTTTGGTAGTAGAACAGGCCAATTGACTCAATCATGTTTTGAACACCAGAGTAACCACTTTGCATTAAGACGATAGCTTCATCATAGTTTTCTCCTTAAAAATGACCATCAACAAACATTTCTCATTCATAAAATTAATGCTGCTGTGATGCACAGCTGTAACTTATTATGTATTGTCATTTGCAAACTATTTGCTTTAGAAATATTTAAACAGAAGATACCGATTGTAGATACTGTTTGGTCTCTTTTGTTCACAGCATTCAATTCCAAGTTAATGTGCTGCTGGTTAACGACATCTCTAATAATGAGGCAATCTGTATGAAACCTTATGACTAACTCAACTAACCTGGGGCTATGCCTTTCAACTTCCTCACAGGTGAATTCTTACATAATCCTCTTTCCAGCAGAATCCAGCAGTCCTCATTATGGTCACAGTGAACAAGAGGAAAAAGGAAAGTGATGCATGTTTGTAGAATCTGTAGAGTCGGACACATGCTTTAAATGATTGAAATTTTTATTTTTGAACGTTTTGCCAGTACGTTGCTTTGTTGTTTTTACAGACGGCAGAGTTGGACTTTTCTGCCAGAACCATCATCAGGTTGACAGTTTTGTTGTTTTGACTGAAATGTCTTGATGCACATCTAAGGTTCTGCTTTAAAATTTGGTACAGATATTTATGTTCCATTCAGGAAGTGCAGTCACTTTGTCAATCCTTTAACTTTTTATCTACCATCTCTACCAGGTCATATAAGCAATGTGGGTACACTCACATGCTAAACTCTGCAGGTGTTGAGTAAGCTCGGTCACAGTGTGTTATAAAGTGTGTTTTTATTTTAGTATGAAGCATTCAAGTTTAAACCATATTTTTTAATGTAAATATCAAAAGCAAAGGCTTAAACCAAACTGTAGGTACAGATACTGTAAATTTTCCATAATTTGATCATGCAATCCTCTCAGGGCTGGGACACACCAAGCCGACGGTTGGCTGTCAAGCCATCCGCAATCATTGCACAAGAAGAGAAATGGACCCTAGTACCATTTACAACTTCTTATTAGGCATATTCTCAATAGTAGCGATAAACTACTGACCGCCACTGGCTGGTTTAGAGTTATTTCCTAGTGTCACTTTTTGGCCCAGATGATTTTTTACATTTTGGCCACAAGGGGGCCTTAAGAACCTCAAAAACCTAGCAGGCACACTACCCTGATATATTTATTTGCACTTTACTAGCAATATGGCTAATAATCATGCTGGAAAACCAGTGCCTACTTGGGGAGAAAATAAAATGACTGAATATGTTTTTGGCTTTGGAGAACGATGTTTTGCATGCTGATTAGTCTCTCTGTGCATTTTTGTTTCTTCTAGAAAATACATTTTGTGTTTTTGCAAGAAACTATAACAATGAACTAAAAGAGACTAGAGTTGAACTGCATGGAGCTTAGTAGTAGGGCTGTTGTAAAATATAAGTCACACATTTTTTTTCACTCGGAATTGAGATCACAGTTTTGTCTCATGATTCTTGACAAACATATTTTTCACTGTTCTGCTAATTTTACACTGACTGCTACCTGTAATTCACTCCTTCAATTGTTGATGCAGCTCAGGGAGAAAAAGATGGCATTTAGTTTGATGCAGTGTATCTCCTCACATGACAAAATTGTTGCTGCAGGTAACTACAGGATTGCATAGGGGCCTGAATTGAGACTGCAATCTGAAAGCGACTAGTTGCAGAGAAGAAAAATTGCTGCTTTCTAAGATTGTGTACATATATAGTATACATTACAGATGTCTGTAGCCATTTAATTTAATCTCTTGGATTCTGTTCAGCATGAAGTCATCAATCCTCTGTTTTTTACAATAATTAGTGTGTTTGACATGAGAAAGTATGTTACGATCCTCAACAGTCTGTAGACAGATCCAAAAGCAGTCCTTTACTTCTAATATATCCTGCATGAACCAGGTGTACAAAGCTTTTATGTGGGCAGCTCTGTCTGCCTGGAATAAATCTCATATGCAAATTTTCAGACATCTCAAGGACTAAATGTGCTTTTATTCTGCAGTTTTAGTTTTTGGTTGTGCATTTAATGTGTTTACAAGTCTTTCATGCTTCTGTTATTCTGCCATTTAGACCAAAGCTCTCATGAAGAACAGATCTCGAGGTCAAATAAATAGAAATAAAATAGCAAAAGTTCATCTGGAGATGCAAATTTGTAACACGACAGCTTGACAAGGCAGCAAAGTACAATGGAAAATGGAATTAAATTGTGCACCCTGTCACACAGTGTTTGACTTTTCAAACTCTTTCATACCCAGGAATAGTGCTGTGACCTTGTTAAATCGAAGATAATAATTAGATTTTACTGCCTGGCACTCTTTCTGTAAAAACCTCAAGACAGACTCCCAGGATCCTCCGAGGTTGGCTTTATTTAAACTCCCAAGGCATTAGAGGAGCCTCCAACTGAGAAACATCAGAAACATTCTAGTTGGCTTCGTGGGTACAGTGCCAGCCCTGCCCTTACAAAACTGTGATTTTCAGTCTGGCATGATTTTTGCAGCGCACCATCTTCTCTGTTCCCTACCTCTAATTATCTCCCTGCCACCGTTTTAAACTAATCTTTTCAGTGTTTCTTTCTTTGGTTAACTTACTTTGTCTCACTTTCCTCCATGTCTTGTTTTCATATATGTACCCCAGAACATCACATCCTGTTAAATGTAATAGTCTCAGTACCATATTGAGGTGCTATTTATATATTGAATATCTTTGGGTGTCTAGCTGAGGAACTTCCTGACCTTAAACACTTTGTGACACATTAATTAATCAAAGCACATAAGCCCATATGGCTGTTTGCCTGCCTGTCCGTCTGACTGCACTTGAAAAGCCACTTGTTTTCAAGCCATTATTCAACCACAGTGAGGCTTTTCTCTGCTGGGTCTCAAACACTTGACTTGCAATCTTTCTGACTGTCATTAAAAAAATCATTAGTCACGGAGGAAAAGAAAAAAAGGCTCTTTGATTTGCTGGATTGATGACACTAAATCCAACAGAGTGCAAAGAAGCCGAAGCACTGATCCTTGAGTGAAGCAGCAACAGGAGAAAAAAGTATGTGTAATGCTAAAAATCTCCACTGATCAGTCACAGTATTAAAACCACCTGACTAATAATGTGTAAGTCCCCTTCTGCCACCAAAACACCTCTGACTGGTCAAGGGCTGGACTCCACAGGACATCTGAATGTGTCCTCTGCTGGCATATCCTTCAAGTCCTGCAAGTTGCGAGATGGGGCCTCCACGGATCAGATTCATGTAGTGGATTCTGGTGCTGTCTCTTCCCCAGCTATCCACATGACTTAAAAGAAAACTCATCAGACTAGACCACCTTCTTCTACTGCTACTTAGTCCTGTTTTGATGCTCGCGTGTCCACTGTAGGCGTCTTTGGCACTGGACAGGGGTCAGCATGGGCACTGTGATCTGTGACCACGCAGCCTCGTAGTATTCAAACGGTGACCACAGAAAGTTCCCATCCACTGAAATTCACGTTCAAATGATATTAAGGTGGATATGACTGACTCATCCGAGGCTTGTTCAAGTAAATCTGTCACGATTCGCAGCCATTGTTCACCTGTTATAAATATGACTCTGTGTCACATTTCCAGTATAACATTGTTGACTAAGTAGAATTATGAGTGAAAATGTCAGAAGTCACATTCTTATCCTAAGCAAAGGGGGACGTTCTCAGAATCACATCATGGCTACAGAGAAGGTTTCTAAGAGGCAGTGAATGACTCTCTGACGATCAGACTGGCCAAAAATTTGCAAGCATCATTTGGGTAATTTAATGGAAAACTTAACTATTGTTATATTACTGACAGGTAAATAATTTGTATACACACCAAACACATGACAAGAATGAACTGTGCAGAATACAAAGTGTTACAGAGCGACAGCATTTCAACAGTTGGCTCCATATGCACTTACAAGCCGAGGATTTAAGGTGCTCTTACTTCACCTTCCCAGACAGCTGACAGCTTCGTAAGAGTGGGATGGAAAGGTCATAACCTCTGGAACGTTCTCCAGCTGAGCAGTGCTCCGACCTTGGTCACTTTTAGATGGTAATTAATTAAACCGCATGATTCCTGACTTTCTGCCTAGCCTCTACCTGCATGTGTGTGTGTGTGTGTGTTTTAATATGTGTGTGTGCAAAACTGAGGAATAGGAAGAATGCTACTGTGTGTTTGTGTGTGAGAGGTGCATCAGACTGAGTGATATATGAGAATGTCAGAGTACAGCAGGGCATCATCTGACGATGAGGTCTCTCCCACGCACACATACAGACGCTCACAGAGAGCTAGGTCAGCAGCAAGGGGCCTCCGAGGCAGCAGTAGGTTAAAGTCTTAATGACGGACATTTCTCTCCGGAAACCTCCTTCCATATGTTACAAGGAGAGTCCGTCAAATCATCATTTTTCACCTTGTTAGAGAAGCTTCTTTGGTTTAAAACAGCAAGAAACAGCAGGGCGAGGAGGAGGAGCAGGAGCAGGAGTGAGAAGGAGAGTTGATGAAACAGGATAAGAGTAAGAAAGTAAGAGGAGGAGTTTTTTTTGTTTTTCACTACCTGCCTGTGTGTCTCTGCTTTGAGTTCCTTACAGATGAGAGGAGAAGACAGTGACAGCAGGAATAATAAAAGATAGACAATTTTGCTAATTCATAGAAACCCACATTTTCTTGATCCTCAGTGGATTACAGGAACAAACAAAAAAGCCAGTGACTACAGAAACATATGGAACAATAGAACAGGTGAGGTGGGAGGAGAAGGGAGAGAGAGGAAAATTTCCTCTATGTTTTAATCTATATTTTAAGTAGGATTTCTGTTTGGTGTATCTCTCAGGCACTCTGCATTTTCCCGTGCCTCACACGGGATTATTCTGATGGATGACGCATCAGAGCATAACACCTGTCACAGAAACAGCTCATCTGACAAAAGCTCATCTGTGCCACAGGAGAAAGAGCAGAGAGACTGTATCTAACCTGCTACAGGCTGATCCTCCGCACGCTAGAAACACTTTAAACACACTTTTCAACTTTATCCCCGTGTATTTGTATTGCCATTGTTAGTACTCTGTATAGGAGGCTTAATTCATCTCAGAAATCCTGTGCTTTATGATGCAAGCGAGGCCAAAAAGTGGCAAGAAAGAACTTCTTTCACCCCCCGATATGTCTAATCACACTCTTTACAAGCTAACACTGCTTCGCTTGGAAAGTAGGAAAAATATATGAACTTCAAGTTTCTGCTTGATAAAGGTTACATACGTACATGACGGTAAAGTCATGCTCTGAGAAATGCTAAAAATTGCCCAAAGCTGCAGTGAGTGATGTTGAGGGTTTTTCTGCTGTGTTTAAGTCACACACATTGGTGCTATTTTAACATATAATAAATGCAAACCTAAAGCCTTAGTTTAAAGAAACATTTAATCCAAAATTGCCAAAACACAGAACACATCTAGTGGGATTATCAACTAAGAAATCAAAATCTCTTCACTCTGTTTCTTATTGATGTAGTAATCCAGGAGGAGCAACAAGAGAGGAAAGTGTGCCGTTGAATCCCGTAAAAATTTTTTTTGAGTCTTTCTAAGTCTGTCTTGGAACTAGACTGGTCAAAAATGTATCAACTAATTTATTAATTTCTGTTGGATTTTGTAAATTTGGGCGGCACATTGTTGTCGCCTCGCACCAAGAAGTCTGCAGGTTCAGTTCCACAGGTCGGCCAGGTTCCTTTCTGTGTGGTATATGCATGTTCTTTGTGTGTCTGCGTGGGTTCTCTCCAGGTACTACAGTTTCCACTACAGTGACTCTAAATCGCTCATAGGTGTAAATGGTTGTCTGTCTCTAAATGTCGGCCCTGTGATAGACTGGCGCCCTTACCCCACCTTTTGCCTAAAGACAGCTGGGAGAGGACAAGTGGTTAGGATGATGGATGGACGTATTCTGTAAATTAAACCATTACATCTTAACACAGTGTTACAAACTCACTTGACAAACTTTAAGCGGTGTAGGTGGTGAGTGACAGATGTGGTTTACCGTAGTTGTTTATGCATTCACTGCTGAGGCTTTTTAGTAGTACAAACCTGTAGTCGATACCAGCTGTCGTACAGACTCACTGTCCACGACACTCCCCATGCTGTACATGCTTAGCTGCAGCCTGATTCTATGTGACAGTCAGACAATAGTGTTTGTTAGTCTGTAAATTTTAGGTTTATATGTTACTTTGGAGAGACTCACTACTGCAGTGGGTTAAGTTCCACAACTTTTAGTGCCTATTAGTGTTAATCGTCTTTGTCTCCAGGTTATTTGTTATTTCTGCTGTTACCACATACACGTTGTGTTAGTTTACTCATATTTAATGTGATGTACACTCTTGTGGCCTGAAATGTATTCAAAACCCTATCCACAAAATGCTCTAAATACAGTATACATTTAGGAGGTCAAGACTCAGTATATACCAATGGAAAATAGCACCTAAACCTACTTGTACTATGCTACAGGCCTTTAGAATTCACAGCTCTGCACACCCACGCACATATTTTCAATAACTCCGTGTGATTACACTGCTTCTCAGGTTGAAAGTGCATGGATTTTCTGAGAATTAGGTGAAATCACAAAACAGAAAAGTGAGGGAGATGTCAATCAAGCTACCCGTGCACACCCACACAGTGCAGAGCAAAAAGTCTAATTAGGCAACTTCACTGAAAACACCTGCGTGGGTGGACCACTGTTGTGTAGATGCTGTGAAAAATCAACTTTCAAGTAAGACTGACTACATTTAACTAATTGAAAAAAGTAATGAATTAACTTTACAAATGCAAAAGAAATTACTTTTTGTAACTTTGTGAAACTTCTGCTCCATCAACGACGCTTTTCACCGCAAAGCTGCTGAATCAGTCATCACGTCGCCTGAATTTAAAAACAGGATATGAGAGAGTGCGGTTTATTGGGCTGCCAGCCTATGGTTTGTGTCACAGTCCATTCAGTTATTAATTAGTAAGTTAGTTATTCAGTTATAATTCTGTTTGCTTTGCCATGATTCACTAACTTTGTCAATTCAGGCTCAGCCACTCTTTATGCCCTTTAGTAACCCCATCTGGAACAAGATGTCCCTGCTTCTATTTCCTTACTAAGCATGCTACCATGGATGTATTAAGATCTGGATATGGTGAAAGATCTCAGACCTTCAGCAAATTGTTTTAAGTGGACACTTGCAGTACTTGCAAAAACTTTACCAGAGTGTGCAGACAGAGACAGCTAAAAAAAACACTAGTGCACATGTGCAGTGGATCACAAATGTGAAAACCTAGAAGACTGAATTTTTTTTTGGCTTCTTCACCACGTAAGCAATTTTAAGTTAAGTGATGAGGCACCATGTTTCTGTAGCACCCATCCATGATCTTAACCGTTGTTCCTCGTAAGGGTCGCAGGAGTGCTGGAGCCCATCCCAGCTGTTATCGGGCGAGAGGCGGGGTACAACCTGGACAGGTCGCCAGTCTATCGCAGGAATGACATATAGAGACAGACAAACACTCACACCTATGGTCAATTAAGAGTCACCAATTAACCTAACATGCATGTCTTTGGATGGTGGGAGGAAGCCGGAGTACCCGGAGAGAACCCACGCGGACACTGTGAGAACATGCAACTCCACACAGAAAGGCACCCGGCCGACCCGGGGATGGAACCCATGTCTTTCTAGCTGTGAGGCGACAGTGCTAACCACTACACTACTGCAACATGTATTTGCTAAATGTTGCACCTGTCCTGTCAAATTGGTGCAGTTTTCTTATTTTGCATGCAACGTTTTGAGCTTAGCCCCACTAGTTTCTTCCTCAAAGTGATGCAGCAGAGATCAGTAGCCCTGATACAGTTTCTTCACAAGTAGCTGCCAAAGGCTTACACCTTGAGAAATGCAAGCATGTTCTGGTCATGTTTTTAATCATGTCAACAAAATGCTTTTTGATTTTTCTGCTTTTATGTAGCAGTTTCAAAACTTTATTCCTCTTTTCTTTGGATGTTTATCAAAAGTTATAAAAAAAAAAATCATTTAAGGTGAAATCCTGCAATAACCTCAGAGGAGGAGAAGGTGGAGAGTTTTAGACAGACCCAAGGACAGACCAGAACCAGAGAGTATAAACAGTTGTTATTAGAGACTTTATTGAGCAAACACTAAACAAAGGAGGGGGATGAGTGAAAGGAAGGTGAAGACTAACAAAATGGGGAGTGGGGCTAGGTGGGATGGTGAAAGGGACAACTAAGAATGAGGTGAGAATTAGTGAGGTGAGGTGAGCACAAAAATCCAAAACCAACCAACTTACAGGGGAAAAGACCAAACCAAGAAGGCGAGCAGGAAGGGCTGGTGGTGAGAGGACGAAGAGCTGAGAGCACAGCACGAAGTGAAGGCCTGGCACACGTGGAGGGACGCGGCGAACAAACCATGAGAACATGCGCACGCACATACAATGAACTAACACCAAAGGCAGGGAGTGCAAGGTGTTAAATAATGAGTGGACTAATGAGTGATGGGTTGCAGCTGGGAACAATCAGTGAGGGAGAGCAGAGATGGGGCATGACCAGAGTGTGGGAAGGACAGGGAAACCAGGAAGTGAGGGCACCAAAAGGGTAGGCCAGGGGAGGAGCCATGACAGAGAGGCATACAGACTAGTGAAATAAACAGATCGACTGGAAGATAATAGAAAGGAAGCAGGCAGGAAGGAGCAAACAGAACAGTATCTACAAATTATTTTGCGTTTTTTACAGCAGCGTTAAGAGAGAGAGAGAGGTGAAGTGAGGGGGAAGAAAATTATTTTGATGAATTGCCAGCGTTTAATTCCAGAGCAGACTGGTCATGCTTTACTGTACTCGGAGAGATTTGTGGGATATGTATGGCCTCGATACAGAACAGCTTGTGTTGTGTGTGTGTGTCTTGGCCCACACACACACACAAACACATAATAGTGCTATCTTTCTGTGATTTAGTTTATGTTCTGCAAACTTTTTTTGCCTTTTGCTGTAGATAAATGCCCTGCTCAGGGGTGTTTACTTCTCTAGCACAGACTTTTTTAAGGCATCCACAGATTCAAACTGACAAACTTCAACCGCTGTCTGTACTGCACTCCTCTATCTCTATGTTTTACAGCTTTTCAGCGGTGGCTGTTTTCGAACATTTGCCCATTGAAACTAAACCATACTGTACTTTTTTTACAGTCTGGACACAAGCGTTATAAAGGAAATTAAACCACAGTGTGTGACACAACAAACCATTTCTCTAGATCATGTTTGAATAGCAGCAATAAACACCTTTTGAAAGAAAAATATCTTGTTTGGATTTTGAATAGAGTTTGATTGAACTATACGTCTACGCAAATTGATAAGAAGAGAGCAGAGAGAAGAACAATGCATAATCCAGAGCTCTATCAGATGTCTGTTGGATTCTTGTTTGAGACCTGACCAGAGGTCAATTATCCCCTGCTCCTTATAGGTGTCCAACCCTGACTCCTAAAACACTAGTTTTCTAACACAAATATATTAATTCTGAACATATCAGTTATTTTTTACACCACCATTCACAGTTTTTAGTTAAGGTTAGGGAAAGACTGTGGTCTGGCTTAAAGACACAACATGTATACTTACGTTTAAACAAAACTACAATCTTTCCCAACCTTTACCAAAATGCTGTTGTTGCCTCAACACTTTGCATCGTCATTGCAGTTTAGCTGCAACTTGATTTTTAGGAGGAGGTAACACTCTGTTGGATGCTTTTTTTTTTCCTTTTTTAGGTCAAGTGTCGCTTTACCACATTTGAAAATAATTATTTAAACAAAGTATGTGAGTATGACTGAAGGAAGCACAACCTCCTGCAGACGTTGTGATGTTCTTGAGCGACGAGTTTGCATCTTTATTGGACATGAGCACTGTGCAAGAGTTTGGAACTGATGTCAAAGCATCCAGATTCTTCAGGCTGACATACAATTCCTACATCTACGTCTATGATAGGTAGAATGTGGCTGTTATGCATCTGCAGACAAAGTATTTCATTGGAGAAAGTCTAATTTTGGTCTTATCACAGTATCACTATATCCTAATTTCAGGATGTGTAATTTTGTTTTCCTAGCATATGTGTGTTGGGATCAGCCACTGTTCATATTGTCCAGTCATTAAGGCAAACAGTGTAATTCAAATAGGTGACATTTTTTTGGTTTTTATTATTTTCTGTGTGGGCTGATTGCCCGTCAATCCTCCCATAATAGGGGGAGACAGCACAACCTTCCTTGTGCTATAAGCTTGTTAAGATATGGTATTAATGGATCTTACTATGTTGCTGTTGCAAATATGAATGAATAAGGTACGTTTTGTATGACTTTCTTGTGTAAGACCCTAGCTGAGTGTAAGCTAGCTTACATGGGAACGCATGGTCTCATTGTAGTGTGTTGCTGTAGAGTCCAACACAAAGCCTGACTGACATCTACTTTGCCATTGTCGTGTCAGTCTTGTCTTTATGCTGTAAGATTTATGTGTTTGTTTTACCACTCCGAAAGCTCAGATAATTTCCCAGTTAAAATGGTTCAGTTAAAAAGCTAAAAAATGTCTCATTAAATGTAGATTTAATGTTAGCTACTATATGATCGAGTTTTCTTCACGAGGATGTGCAATTCGCTTTCACCATGTCACTTTCTGGGCACAAAAAAACACATACTCAGAAATGATGCAGCAGAAAATGAAAGAAATGAAGCAATCTGGCTAAATCATCTCTGAAAGTTAGTTTAGTAAACAAGACTTCTGAAGATCCTGACATGTAGCTTTAACATCTGAAAGGGGTTTTGGTCTGAATATAGAACTAAGTGGCTTTTTGAGCTCTGTCTTATACTCAGTGGAGAATTAAATCCCCTTTAACCTCTCTGGTGACAATGCTTGCTCATCATCACCAGGTCTCCACTCATCCTCTCTCCTCCACTCCTCCAGCACTCTCTCCCAACTGAGCCGATCCATTGATCTCTATTTGTTTATTCAGAGCAACCACACACACACACACACACACACACCCTCTGGTGTACAGCAATGATAAGTTAACACAATTGTAGAATTGGCATTACTGAAACCATTTATGTGTGTGCACGTGTTTTGTAAAGATGTGTGCACAGCTGCATTTGCATATAAACAAGCTGAGACTTATTTTGTAACTATTTGAATGTATGTTTTTTTGTGGGATTATATGCATGCAGGTATCAATGTGTGTCTATGCGTGTGTGCGCAGTATGCAAGTAATAAAGGCTTAGTGGCTGCAGGTTATGTCGCAGTCACAATTTAATATGCACCTACATTCAGAGAGCCAATTTAATCCATGTACCAACACATTAAATCAGCCATCTGTAATTTTTTCAAATTTATAACAGCATGTTTCTTTGTTTACAGGTTGCCTTTGTTCCACCTGTCTCCTAAAAATGACATTTACATACAAATAAACTGCAATCAGAAATATGTTTTTTAAGAGAACATAATTAAACTCTCATGAGGTTTAATGACATACTTTATTGATCCCCTAGGGAAAAATTTTGTTAGGGCAGATGCAAATAGGGTTTCAGCGTCTTATCCAAGGATAAGACGCTTTACATGTAGCCTAGGAACTAAGAAGTGAACCACTCACCCTGCGGTTTGTAGACGACTGCTCTACCTACTGAGCTACTTGTTTAATACCAGAATTTGCAAGTTCCAGTTCTACTGTTGTGGTCTGGTTAACGTTGGGGTCCAGTTGGGCCTGTAAGCAAGGCAAGAGAAAAGAAACTTTATTTTTGGAACCATTTAAAGAAAACAATATTAGAAATGTTCATGTTAGAACATGTTCAGCAGAATCTTAAATCGTTTATTGATTGAATATTTACAGTACAGCATGTTTTGTCCTGCATCTTTAGCTCTACCATTTAATTTTCATGGAGAGTAAGTCTTCAGCATCCTTTCACAAAAATGGGTTTTTGATGCCTGCCTCTGTACAGTGTGTTTGGCACATGTGACCAGTGGCAACCTACAGGGAAAATATGTGCTGGACATAATCTCCTGAAGTCTCTCCCTCTACGCTTCTGTGATGGAACACAGCTATTCAGATGTTGGTTTAGCCATTCAAAAGTGATTAAGCCATGGAGGAAAAAAGGGGGCAGCTCCCAAATGTTGGGCAGGTTGGACAGATTATTATGCATCATGTGCTGAAGAAAAGCTCAATTTACATAATGCTGATTCTCAACAACAGCAAAAATAAGGATAAAGCTAAAACTACCTTCATTTTATACCTCAGAATGCATTAGCCAAAGGGCACAATCAGGCAAACACACTTCATAAAGTTTATTTAAGCTCATATGTCCCTGTCTAACAGCTGTTAATGCACTCTCAAATGTTAAACCTACACAAGCAGCAATAGGGGAAAATATTAATCGTGTCATGTATGTGTCTTTGCAAGCTACGCACTTTAAAATACAACATCTTTAACAGCAGAAAAAACAGGAAACTGTCATATTCATTGCTTATTTACTTGTTCAACTTCTTGTTGAGAGGAGTAAAAATGTGAGTGTAGAAATTAGTTCAGCTGCCATTTCTTGTATCTGTGATAAACGTGAGTTTCGCCCTTCTTAATTTTACCACATTTTCCACAGGGTGCGTGTCTCAGATTTGATGTCCACAGGAACACACCGTCCAACTCTGCTATTGCCTTCTCTGTTCGTAGTGTGTGTGTGTGTCCAGACGTATGTGTGCAGACGTGGATGTATATGTCTCTCAGTGGGTGAGTATGTGTGTGTCTGTCTGTTGGATGTAATGTCCTGAGGGATATGCAACCCTGCATTCCAATTTCCTGTTTATATGTCAGTAAAAGCAGAACCGGAAAGAAGGAGGAAAGAAATAGAAGGCCTAGGGGAAAGAGGGACATTGAAATAGTTTGTTAGATGTTGGCATGGATTACTTTTTAAACAGTCTTTTGTTTTCACTGTATGTTTTTTACTGTTTGGATTGTGAACATTCTGTAGTTTAACAGCTGCTTTTTCTTGACACGTTTGCATACTAAATGGAAATCAAAAGAAATGTGCTATATTTGTTATAGTATAGTTAGATTATATTAGTGGTATTCGCTGGAAATCTTTGTATTTCTTCCCATTTTCTGACCAGTTTTAAACATGCATCCATTTTCCAAACGTATCTGGAGTTGGACTGTAGTGGCAGCAGGTCAAGCTGCTGTTCAGATGTCCCTCTCTGCAGCAATGTTTTCTCCTCCTGGGGCATCCCAATGTGTTTCCAGGCCAGATGAAATACATAATTTCTCCAGTGCATTCTGGGTCTATCCCAGAGTCTTCTGCTCGAGTGTGCCTGGAAAACCTATAATGGAAGGTAGCTGGGAGGCATCCCGATGAGATGCCCAAAACACCTAATCTGGCTCCTTTTGATGCAAAGGAGCAGCACATCCACATGAGCTCATTCCAGGTGTCCAAATTTTGTGCTGCTCTTGACCACTTCTCTTCAAATAAAACTTATGTCAGCAGGTTAAAATCCAACCCTGTCTCCAAAAAGGACGTTCTTATGCAACTAAACTGCAACTGCGATTATGTTTTAGTAGCAAATGTAATGATGTGTTTTTGAATAAATTAAGCGCTACACAGATGACGTAGATGACGGGCGTATACTGTGCAGGGCTGATAAGCTGTAAACCTGAGTTCAAGGCCAAAGTCTAATGACGTTTTAAGCCACTTCACATTTAAAGAAACTAAAGACTGCAGCATTTAAAGACATAAATGTTGTTTTGCTCAGTGCACACACACGAGAACTCAGAGGGGGGGCAAACACTGATACACTAATAAAACTGACAGGGAGGTGTTTGCAACATGATGAATGTTTTATTTTTTTATTAGATCGACACTTCTAAGTATTATTTTGAAAGAAGAGAGACCAAAACCATACAGCTTGTATATTTTTTACACATTATGAGGTTGCTTATAGTGTTTGACTCAAATGCATTTCATTTGCATTTGGCTGAAGCTTTGCAGCCAACTTTTTTTCAAGATTCAAAAGACTTTATTAACCTCAGATGCAAATTCCTTTGCCTTGTTACAGGTACCTTCTGAGCACCATTTGTGACTGGTTAACTATTTTTTTTCCAGGTGATGAGGTGAAATGTTGCATATAAATTAAACTCCCACTCCTGTAGTTTCACCGAAACAGTTACAAACTCAGATATTCAACATGATTCATGATATTCTCACTACAAATGCCTTAAAAGTAACTGCACAGTCATGCTACTCCAATGTTCAGTAGATATCAGTGAGCCTTATTCTTAACCTTAGTTTCACACCGGGTTTGTATGGCAGTGAAGGGACAAATTCTGCTACTGCTTAAGTGGAGGTTGGCAGGCTGTCTGCGCAGGAGAACGTGGCAAGACAAATGAATGGGTCGAGGGTTCGAGCTCTGGGCAGCACACAAGCCTGATAGATGTGCGAAGACTGACTTAAAACGTCTGGGTTATTGATGGTTGCCCGCTGGCAAAATACATTGTAGCACTGACCTGAACACACAAACAGACACACACACACACACACACATACACAAAATACACAGAAAACTCCTTTGAGCTGTTTCACGCCTCATACATTGAACTTTAAAATGTTTTGAACCCTTCACTTTTCACTTTTAAGTATGTTTGTGTGTCAAATCTTTGGGATTCTGAAGATTCTAAACAATTTCACTAATTAACATTTGACTTACAGTCCATGATATTGTGATTGTTTTCATTTAATTATGGATCATACTGTATAGAGCTTATCTAGAGTTTATAATAGATTTTGTTGTTGCTGTCAGAGTTAGCATTTCCCAAACAGGATTCAAATTGCACAAGGGCATCCATGAGATTCAGAGAAAACCCAGCATGCAGGTGCTAGATGTCATGCAGAAGTTCACACATGCACTCATGTCATGTAATGCTGAATACAGCCTTTGTTTCACAGGCACAGTGCTTCTATTTTTCTCCAAATGGGTGGTTTGCTTAACTGGTTAAAACACTAGGTCACTAATGATTAGAAGCTCTACTCGTATTTTTAAGGGTTTGACAGATACACTAATAGCCTGACAGTAAAAACAGCACTGACAAGCTTATTTGTCTCAGCCTAAAAATGCTACAGGGACACAAAGAAAATAATCAGCTGAAGGAAGCTGAGGTCTGAAGTTTCTATCTGGTTAAAAAGTGACAAGAAAGAAAGGCAGAAAGAAAAGAAAAAAATAAAATTATGTTGGCTAAAGTGCAACAATGTGTGAAATGTGTGAAAAGTTAAATTTAGTCTGCTTTGACTCTACATTCAGCCAACATGACATGAAAAGAAATATAAGTTCAGGTGAGACAAAAAGTTTATTATGAGAACTCAACTTGAAAAATAAATAAAATCAAGAAGGAATCGAAAACGTGCATCACAGACAAAAGTGAGGTGTTTTCATTTGCAGTGTGTAGGTGTGTGTCAGAGTGTGTCAAACGCTGATATTTAATTACATAAGACCTGAAGAACACTGAAATCAACCAAATGCTAGAGTTCAATATTTGTTACTGTAGCTGTAAAATGAGTCTTAGTGGTGCAGAAATAAACCAGCAACTAAGTGTTTGAAATGATTAATGTTAAAAACATGTTTATTTGGAAAGCTAAAGGAAATCTTGTTCGAGTGTTGTAAACGTCCGTTATCTGTTTGTCATTGGGAGTATAAAGGATGGTGGGGCCCTGATAAATAAAGATGTATAAAACCAAAGACGTGTACTCCCTACTATGTCTTTTTTTAGGACACACACACACACAGACTCTCATTTACACAGAAAAGCACATAAGCACAAATAATTTCTGTCTCACACACACACATGAACAGGGATCATAGGTTAGCTGCTGACCTGTAGAAAGGTTCCGTGAACTCTGACTGTTAATAACAAGAGTCCACGTCAGATTTCATTTCCTGCGTGACTCTTTGCCCTTCCTCTGTCACTTTTTCCTTTCCTTTTTTTCCTGCATTTCTGCACCACTCAGTCTGGACTGAAGCCTCCTTTTGCAAGGTTTTATCTATTGTACATTTTTCATAAAATTATTTAGATGCATAGATAAAATATCAGTTAAATAGATCATCTGAAAATGTCCTTGTTGCAGTTCAACATTTGCATATTTGGAATATATTTTTCTTGTTAATCTTGTTAATGTGTTTTACTGTAAGTGACTGAGCTAATAATTTGACTGTTGACCTTGCATTAAAGCCACACTTATTAGCTTCACTTCAGCTCTGGAATCTCTATTCATGTGTTTCTGAGTAAGACAGAGGAAAATAACTCCTAAATAACACATAAGTGAAACGTTGAATCATTATTTAACAGCAAATTACGTATGGGCAGTATGGCTGTTGAGCTTTTTATGTAAAATGAAAGGAAGCCACTGCTCTCTGGAGCTAAAACACAACCTGGACCGTGGTGTGCAGCAAGTACACACATACTCACCTATTAATGAAATCTTTTCGAAGTCACAAGAAAGATGTTATTGTGTGATTTCTCCATCTGACTCCGAGCCTTATTAAGTTATTGGTTTTAAGTGGGTCAAAGTGTCGTGGCTGAGAAAACCAATTATCTCCTTCTGTCCCCTGAGACCTGTCTTTAATTATCAACTTTTTATAACTCTGGTCTTAATGATATAGCCGACGGTGGCTGTCTCCATCTCACTATTGTCTCTCTGTCTGGATTTCTCCATCTGTGGTTTGAACTGTTTTATGAAGCAGCCAGCGGGATGTCTCTCTGAATCTGACACTCCGGCCTTATTTTAACTTCCTATGTCAACTCTACTTTTGTCTGTCTGCACTCAAAGAAAAATAATACCAACATTATGAAAATACTATAATCCCTGATAAATAGCCATATTTTTAGCAAAACTATAAGATTTATTAATGCTTAAAATGACAAATATGCCTGAAATATTCACAGGCTGAAGTGCAGGAAGTAAATATTTGACTTTTATGGAAATAATTTTCATTGGAAATTTGTTTTTCTGGCACCACTGATATGAAAATGCTGGCAATATGAACATGGGCATAAATTAGCATTTATTCATTTCATTATTTTGAATCAATTTCACAACTGATTAAAGCTCAATTAAACGTGACTTCAAAAATAATTCTTAATATGTGCTGCAATTATGGATTTCAACACTGTGGGTGTACATGTGTGCACCTATTTAGCATTATGTTGCATTGTTCTGCACACAACTGTTTGTTAGCTCTGTTGTGCTTACTCAAATGCAAACAAAGTTAATATTCAACCTGACACACCTGAGGCTCTGTGTTGACAGCCAGCCATTCACTCATCTCACAACTGCTGCGTGTTGAGGTAATGATGCCGAGGATGCTGCTGGCACAAAGAATAAGACACAGTTGACCTGTCACTTTCTCATCATGAAGGAGAAGTTGATGTAAAATGTAAGATTTCATTATTATTTTTTCAATCATTATAATAACCCCTCCATCTTTCTTAAGTTGCTCTCGACATCCCACGACAGATGACTACAATTGGCCTTTGCCATCTTGAAGTCAGTCAGCCAGACAGCAGATGGATTCGTTTCTTGCTAACAGAGAGCGCCGAGTGACCCGTGCAGACACAAAGTGTGAAAAGATGTAATGAGGATTCAGAGCTGGATCTGTGTGTGTTGAAAATAATCAACTGTAGTTCATATCAAAAGCACTTGTGAAGCACTGACCAGGAAGTTGCAAACAACTTGTCCCATCACTGCCATACAATGACAAAAAAAGGCATTTTACTGGACACAGAGCAGCAAGCTCTGTAAGACATTTGAAAGTTTGTGAGTTGAGCAGACAGTGGACAGATACTAGTCAGTTAGAAACCAAATGAGCAACACTTGAAATGTTTCCAGACATCAACATTTTGTGGTTAACAATGAAGACATGCTGAAGTTGTCCTCTGGGCTCTGTCAAGAGACAAGAGACACCTACAGTAAGAAGCAACCGTCCGTTTTAGTGTCTCAATCCTGGTAAATTGGGGCTAATTTCATTTTGGCAACAAGAAGTGGCAATGTAATTAAAGTGTACTTAGACATCTGGGCCACGGGCAACAGCTAGTAGCAACGCATGGAGAACAGCCACTTCACTAATGTTGAATTGGCATTATGTTTCTGATGCTGATCTGCTATTGTGATTCACAGTGACAGTTCTTGCTGTTTGTTCCCTGAAAAGAAGCTGGATTTTTACTCACCAATCTGCTTTTAGGCTTAAAAAGAGGCTCTGAAAAGGTCTTGCCCTGTCTGAAAAACCAAAACAGATGTGTAATGCTGGCAAAATGTAACCAAATGGCCTCATAAAGAAAACGTACATTGACAGTGGTTTGTAGATAAATAATTATACAACTGCAAATTTATATTTTGTTGGAAACATAATCACTCATGCAATGTAATGAAATGAGGAGATGGTTCAGGTGGATGGCAGGTCTACAAAGGCCATGACTGTCATACTGAGGATCTGAGTTTGACTCCAGAATCCCATATATGATTAGGTTTCTGCATCAACTTTTCATTCATGTTAAAGGTGCAGAAATGGAGTGAAGTTTTCTTAAGTGTGCTTTCATAAAAATAATAATGACAGCATTTTCTCAAGCTTCGAATGCTATGTTTATATCTACATAGATAACATAGTTCTAAAACATCATGGATGTTTGATGGTGTCATATTCGTATAAGGCTGCCATGTTGTGTCACTGTGTTTCTACAGTAGCCCAGAATGGACAAACTAAACTGAACACAGTAATAAGTAATAGTAATATTCAGTGTCTTACTTCTGATGAACAAGTTGTCTAGTGGTGTGGTGGTACTAACGGGATAAATGTGACGCTACTGGACCAGAGGTAAAACCAGCAACCTTTCTTTCTCTTCAGGCCTCTGGAGCCCCAGATGAATTTTCAATAGTTATTAATGTATAGAAATATGTGCAGTGGCTTTAATGTAAGTGAATGTCTCAAGGTGATGTGCATTTTAACTTTTAGAAAATGGGGGTTATTTCGTTCCCATATTGACTCTTGTGTCTGTACATGTTCTCTTCCTGCTCATTTCTGTCTAATGATGTCCAGCATATCTCATAGTACCCAGCTGAAGTTGTGGAGTGGAGTCACAGGCAAGAAGCTCTTTGGCCCTGAAGTCTGACATTACATGATGATATTTGTCAGTCTCTATGTCGCCCTGACTGCCTCTTTCAAGCTTATTGGTTCTGTTCTGTAGAAGGAAATGACTGAGAGATTATTCATTGTACGATAATGACAGTACAGCAGTGCAGGTGCCAAAGGCGCCTGATAGACTTCCAGACAGAGTTGTCTGCATACGTGTGTGTGTGTGTGTGTGTGTCGATGATGATAGTTTACCAAGCAGAATGACATAGTGGAAGAGAGAAAGTGTCTCTGTCTGTACTTGAACATGATTTGGAGCTTGTTCAGACACAGCAAAAGAGAGAATAACACCAAATGTCAGGTGACAAGAAACAAAACAAAGCAGCCATATTTGCACATTAATGCCTTCATTTGTGACTGGTTAACATAAGAAAGTGCTTATAAGAAACAGTGGTGCACTTAAAGGCATGTTGAAAAACCATCAACCCTCTTTGACTTCACCACTTTCTCCATCCTAATGCTTTTTTTTGCCTGTTTGCTGATTTGCTTCAGATGTTGTAATTGAATGATGACATCCAGTTTTGTTTAGTTTCTCCAAAATGAGATTTATTTCCTAAAGAATTTGGTCCATAAATATGTTGACAAGCAATGTAGTAAAATGAGAAATCTGAACACACGCAGTACAGTAACAGCAAGTGCCTATTACTTCCTGTACATTGGTGCAATTTCCCAGCTTCTTTGAAGCACACAAAACTGCTCTTCTTATTTGCAGTCCAACACTGTGCCTCCAATACTTCCGGTCAATGCGTCTTGTAGAGATCAGCGGTTTTGAAGATTATAGTTTAAAGTCGAATTTTGGGACAAAACCAAGTGAAATATCAAGATGACATTCCTCTCATACAGAACAAAACGTCAACAGTGGCCTGTGTCATTTGTTGTAAAAGCACAAACTTGCACTGTGTACTCAAATAAATGAGAACTTTCTGTTTTTTTACTAACTACTTTACTGAGCCACGTGCAGGAATTCTGGACACACTGATCAAGGCATAGCCATAGTGCAGGGGCTGGGGCAATTTAGGGTTCTGTGTCTTACCCAGAGGTGCTCTAATATGAACAGGAGAAGCTGGGGATTGAACCACTAATCCTGTGATTAGTGGGTGATCCATTTTATCTCCTGATCCACAGCCACCTTCAGTATCCTCTATTCTCATCGATGTCAACTAAAAATTGTGCTTTGTCTAACTTTACTCTTTGTTTTTAACAGAAGTTACAGTCATGTTGGAATAGTTCTCTGTCCTCGTGCACACATGCATGTTTGTATTTGTCAGGATAACACATTCCCTGCTTGTGAAGCCCAAATTATAGCTTTTACCTCCACATGGCTGCAATGATGTGCTCTAAATTTCATCATCTGTCCATTTCTGTTAGGGTCTGCACGGATTGACTGAAGCCAAAACGTGTGAATACATGGAAACCTGCGGTGTGTATGAAAAGTATAAATAATAAATGGGGGATAATATATAGAAAGCAAAACATCCGACTGGACTAATAACAGCTTATCTACTTTCTCTCTCATTTCCTTTTTCTCTTTATCGCTCTATGTCCAACACTCCAACACAATCTCTTTGCCCTTATCTTGTTCTAGCTCCCTTCATATTCTTTCTTCATCCTCTCACATTTATCTTTATCCCGTTCTCCCCCGCTCTCTGTGTCATCCACTTGGTGTGAGGGTACAGAGTGAATGTAGTGACATCACCTCCTTAAGCTCCTGAGCAACCTCCTTTTGCCTCCTTATCTTTCTGGATTATTCATTATCCTAACACATACACACACACACACACACACACACACACGAGAAAACCAAGTGATGTGAGGGGAGAAAATACGCATGTTGAAGGCACACGTTGGTTACATATTGTAACCCCAGCTCTATGAGTAGAGGTGCAATGTGTAGTAACAGCACCGGAAGATTTGTTGTTTGAGCTCGAGTTTACTTTATATATTTTTCTATTTTATGATGAAACACTTTGGTTTGGTGCTTTCTGTAGAGACTTTTACACATACACTACTCACAAAAAGTTAGGGATATTCGGCTTTCGGGTGAAATTTCAGGATGAACCTAAAATG
>JAUMHL010000008.1:6697201-6719074 GCA_032362345.1 Sandelia bainsii | reverse complement strand
GGAAGAGGTAGCTGGGGAGAGGGAGGTCTGGGCTTCCCTGCTTAGGCTGCTGCCCCTGCGACCCGACCCCGGATAAGCGGTTGTTAATGGATGGATGGATGATGAAAGTTTCTTTTTACAGAAATTTCTATCCATATTTTTTTAGCTGTATTTGAATTTAAAATCCTGACATATCATTGGCTCATTGGGTCAACATGTTAGCAGTAGCATTTATTTCTGTCATTAGGAGTCTCATCTGTCCAATATAGAAACACTAGACCACTATTTACTCTCCCTCTAGTACAGGTTTACAGCTTATCAGATTTTTCAGGCATGCATGAATCCTGAGCTATGGATAAGACAGAGCTGTCACGATGCAGCTGATTATAATAAACAGCTACACTGACAACAATTAACAAAGCCACCTCTTTTCCTCTTTTAGATGATTGCGGGAAATGCAGTCGCTGTGATGTCGGCTGCTTCCTCTGCTTTATATTCAGCTCACATTGGCTGTTAACTCAGAGTATCGCTTTCCCTCTCCTGCCCTGCCCCGCTTTACATTCTTTTTATACTCCATGAGAGAAAGAGAACAGGAGAGATAGAGAGTTCAGAGGGCTGCCCTCAGGTGTACACACACAACATACATATACACACACAGACACACACACAGGTTATCTCAACTCTCATGCCGGTTTATTTGCTTTATTCACTTCATTCACATAGCATGCCATAATGCTTGACTGACGCAACAAGGGGATGGGAAGAAAAGGCATTTTCCAAACTTTACTTTAAACTGAAAACAATGGTGACTGCAGAACAACTGCTGTGTGGGAAGCTAAATGAAACAAAGTGATAAATTATTTGAAGGTGCTCCTACCCAAACAAGAAAAACTACACATTTGTGAGTCACACAGTTAAAGTGAATAATAGATTTAAGCTGATCAGAGATCAACTTAAAATTATTTCATTTCTCAACAGCCTTCTCATTGGGTGGGGCAACAGAACTACTTTCCCAATCCAGTCTGATGAAATTTCTGAAACGATGACAGTTGTTCTTTTAATGAATCTGAAAAGCACAATCTGCAGCAGCCAATGCTTGGTTGTTTCTACTCAGGGTGATTACAAAGTGGAAACTGTCCCAAAATGCCTTGAAAAAGAAGGGAAACACCCTTGTTTCATGACATGGCTGAGTATCAAATGAATCCACTTGAATAATGAGAGCACTCTGCAGCACTAAGTGCTAATTCAGTTTCCCAGGTAGCGGAGTCTAAATGGGCAGGGATCCCTTTCCAGCACTGGAGGACTAATTGTGAATTGGCTCTGGCCCATATATGGCTGCCAGATTTGGCCTGGTTTTTGGGGATGGGCATACGTCCACCCAGTCTGAACACAATACTGATGACCAACTCAATTCAAAATTCAGCCAACACTTAATCCTCGTGTCTTACTTAATTATATATTTCCTGTAGAGTGGTTGTCATGAACTGGTAGATGTGCACAGAAAGATTAGGTCTGATATCAAAGATATCAGAGAGTAAGGATTATTGAAAAATAATGTAATAAACATAATGAGTTTTTAGTTGACTTTGATATCTTTTTATCTTTATGAATTTAAAGTTCTTAATTTTTGGGGAAAAAAAAGATTTTTAAGTGTTTTTAATTTAAGTGTAGGCCTAAAGTAAATAAAATATTAGCATTTAATTTGGCATTTCTGGATGAAACCTAAAAACTTTATTTACTAACTTGAGTTCAGCCCCATTTCTTCCATCCATCCTGTTGAGAGGGGGTTGGGGCTGATCCCAGCTTGGACGAGAGGTGCGGTACAACCTGGACAGATCATCAGTCACAGGACAGACAACTGTTCATACCCAAATTCCCACCAAGAATCAATTTAGAGTCACCAATTAACTGCATGTGTTTGGACTGTGGGAGGAAACGTACACACAGCGAGGACAAAACTTCACAGAAAAGGGTTCAAACGCATGGTCTTCAAGCTGTGAGACCACTCCACTAATGTGCTGCCTTAAACCCCTTTCTTAATATATATTTGATGCCAACCTATTTCCCATACCACCCCTGCATGTTAAGCTATTTAGATACAAAACTAGAAAATTGTAGGTTCAACTTTGTGTTTAGTATGGCAGTCAGACCTGGTGATATCACTGCATGTTTCCGTGTGTGTTTGTGACACAAAACATTTCAGTTGACTTGTTTATGCCTCAGTCCCAGGCTATAAGAATGGTGCACATACAGAATACAGGAATACTGCAACAAAGCCTCAGTGGGATTATAGTTACTATCTGAATAATTTTGTAACCAACAGTAAAACATGAACAAGAAATATGGGGAAAAGAGAGAAAAGGAGGTGTGCAGGGACATGTCTTTACACCAGCGTTCGCTTCAGCTCTTGTCAACATTACTGTTGTGGGAAAAGAGGCAAGTTTTACATGCACGTGCACACACCAGTACAGAATTTACTTTACATATATGGAAATGACTGTAAATCTCCTAGAAAAGAGGTTAGATGGAAAAGAGAAGGGGAGGAATAGGAGTAAGAAAGTACGCGGCAAGAAATAGAAGAAAAAGATAAAGAATGACTTGGTGTGCTCTTTCTGTGACTCATCACACTGGATGGCAGATCCTGCTGTGGGATCCAATCAAAGGCAGCAAAACCAAAATAAACACAGTTGTCACACAAAAACAGGATTTCACCGCATCAATGCTCCATGACAGCTGTCAGTATCAAGAAAGAGGAGGAGGAGGAGACGGAGGGGGAGGAGGAGAGAGGGTGGCGTATTTGGTGAAGGGAGGGGAAGGACAGATGGTTACACTACTGATGTTATGGGACAGCTGTCAATAAAAAGCACAGAGAAGAAGAAATAGGGGTGACTGTAGGGAAGGAAGGGAGAGCGCAGTGGTAAGGTGACAAAGACAAAGAGTCGGTTACCGAGAGGCAGAAAAGAAAGTGGAGAAAGACAAAGAGGGAAGGAGAAATAAAATGACAAAGTAGAGAAAGTCTGTGAAACACAGTGATGTTGTTGAGAGAGGGAGTGATGCATTTGTCAGTGGTGGTTTTCTGCTCTAACTGCAGCAAACGCACTTATTCTGCTCTCCAAACAGGCAATAACAGCAGGGTAGCACATTCCAACAAAGTGCAGAGGGGAAAGGACATCTTATGAAAAAACCTGTTTGTGTCATTTTGTGGTTTTTCTAGCTCGTCTGCCCTCCAATGAACACCACTTTTGGCAACTGAACACTTCCTCGCACTGTTCACTTATTTGGAAAGCATGACTCATTTTGTCACAGATGGTTCAGAGGTTTGCACAGTTCAGTCAGTAGACATACAACATTTCTTTTGATTAACAAGAAGCACACAAAAAAAGCATTTTAATGGTTTTGTAACACAGTAGACGTGCAGCAGGTGACAAAGTGCTGTTTTGTTAAAGCTGCAAAACAGGATTTATTGGCCACTTGGGAGCAGAGAAACTCCTCAACAATCTAAAACATGCATACCTCTGACATATCATCACCTAAACACTTTGCCTAACTTTGCCTCCATGTTTATAGGGGGTTGGTTAGGTAGCATGTAGTGGGTTTATGAAAGAATAGGAGCTCACTGTTGCTGGAAATAAAGCTGATCAGAGTGCTTAGCCTAAACCATACAGAAACCCAGCATGTCTACTGCAAACATCTGTGTCATTCTCTGGGTCTGCGGTCAATTCCCTGCATTTGTGTGTGTGCAGTGAGTAGACGAGCGTTTTCCCCCACTCTGCAATTTTTACGACTAGGACTAGCTCAGGTATCTGGACCGTGAAATTTATGTTAGTCGCAGATACAGCACGTCACTACACATTTATAGTTTTTATATTGATGATATTTGAGTATTGTTATTGGCTGATATAAGGTTGTGGTGACTCCTCTCAGCCAAGATGAATCCAGTTCTCTCTGAATTTATGTATTGTACAAGCAGGTTACTGGCTTGTATTCTTTCAGATCGGCACTAAAGTAGATTGATATGGGGGGGATTGGGGCAGGTTGGTGCCTGGTTCTGTACAGATTACCAGCAAACCTGCATCCCCACACACCCCCGTCTTTACCATCAACAACTCTGGGGATGAATGAGAGCCTTCATTTTAATAAAAGCTGCTGTGGCTTTAATGGAAGTGCACAGGGAGAGCGAGAATGTGTTTAGTGCAGTCGGGACAAACCTCAGAATCCGGGTCACCTCCCATGATCATCCACATGTTCACACACACACGCACACACACACACACACGTGCTAAATACAAATATATAAACTACCTATTCTGATTCATTCATTCTGATATTTTTTAATATCTTTAAAAATGTTGATGTTCATCAATTCATTCTAAATTTGATCGTCTCTATGAAGTCACTTTAGAACCAACAGTGAATGGGAATTAAACTTTTCATTGTCTAAGATAATGACGGTTTGTTTGTGCTTCAGAGGAAAACTCTGTGAATGTGCAATGCGGTTGCATGTGTGTCCTAAATGTGTCTACGGTGTAAATTAACCCAAGAACCAATTAAATTGATTGCAATCCAATTAACAGTCCATGTGTGGAGTTGATCAGATTTAACAACATAAGCCGTTCTAATCAACACATGACAACTTTGTTAACAGAAATGAAATCTCAGTTGCATCGTGCTGTGATTGGCTCCATAGCCCAGTTGTGTCATATTTATCCTCTTTTCAGAGAAAGTGATTCAGACTTTCAGAAAAGGGACACTGTGCTCGTGGCTTCTGGCTTGATTGCAAGTAATATCAAAGCACAGAAGAGCAGCTGTTTGCTGCAGTAAGCTCGATGGCTGATTGAGGTTAAAGATTACCTCAGAAAACACAAGGGAAAGATGATGATGGTGGGTCACCTGCAGTCAAAATAATGCTCAAGAAGCTACTTTGTTTTACCAACATCTGGTCCACGTAGTCCTAAAACATAATGAGTGGCTAATGCATTTTTTCAAAGTAAGCAGTGGTTGTGGTTGTAAGACTTGTATTCAAGTCAGATATCAATCAAACTTCTGACTTTGTGCTGCCCACTACTAATATTACTGTGGTCGCAGTGCTAATTTCCATTATGTATTAGCATTTATCGATCAGACTTTTCTGTAGGAAATTATCATGTTTCTGATAGCTATGTCGACTATAGCCGTTTTCAGACATGCACTGCAACCATGAACTTGTCTAGATATTACCCAGAGGTGCTGGACATGAGAATGCAAATTTTAGAGTCACTCAGACCGGACATTAAACGAACAGTACCCTACCAGCTCCCTAGTACAAAGTCTGGTTGTCAGATTGAACCCATGTGTGAATATAGCAGGTAATTGTCCAGAAAAATTTCAGTCTATCTCCAAAGTTTGTGAAAACAGCTAAAGTCAGGAGCTACTTTGGCTTTATTTTATGTGGTAAATTTGCTGAATTTTCAGTTTTAACTTCATGATTTTGTCTTTTTCTTATATGTATATATGTTTTATAATACTTTAATTTGGCAGGCAACAAATAAACAGTGTGAACTAGAAAGACGTGTCTCTAAGTTGAACAACTGATCTACCAAAGTAAACACCATTGTTCAGTGAGGGCAGAAAAGACTGGTATGCACAGTTTTAATTTCTAAGTGGTCATAATAAAAAATAATATTACTGATAAGTCAAGATTTTGGATGAGAGGTTAGAATTATGAGATAAAAAGTCAGTTTTCAATGTTGACTTTGACATTTTGGTGGAGAAGAAACATTTTAATAATATAAATGTATTTGCAACTTACGTTTAATATTTGAATAGAAAACATTATTTTAGCAGGGCAGAAAAGTTGCAATTATGTTCCCCAGAAAATGTAATTATGGTTGTAGTTTAGCTTCACAGGAACATAGGTTTTAGTAGATGGGGTTGTTTGTGGAGATGAGTTCATCTTGTAAACTGAGATTTCAAAGCAGCAGCAGTGAAGAGGCAGATGACACAATTGTGTGTTTGTAACTTTGAATCAATGTTTTGTGTTGTAGAGGTGAGCAGGGATTAAGATGAAAAACAATCACGACACAGGAAACACGAGGAGAGGTGACAATTGAAGTAACACCGACATAATTTCCCCTCTTTTTTTGTCTCTTCTTTCTGTCTTCGTTTCAAACAGGCTGACTTGAAACCCTCCAAACACTTTTTATTCCATGTCAAATTTCATTGAAGCAAGCTGAGAGGGCAGAGTGCACACGTGTCTGTGTGTGTGTGTGTGTTCATGTGTGAAACAGAGCTCATGTGTGCGTGTGCAGCACAGCACTGCAGGTTAGAAATAGCAAAATATGCCCTGAGAGCTCTTTCATCCTGAGGCACGTGTCTACTTAGAGCAATTCTTCTTCTGATTGACTCCAGAGGTGGTGTGTGTGTGTGTGTGTTTATTATTATATGCTTATTTATTCCAACCTTCTTCAATTGACTCCGTAGGTGATGACACATACTGTGAGCGTGAATATTACCCTGTGTCTGTGTGTGTGTGACCTATTTTCCAGCCATTTCCCTGTTTTTGAATGTTCTGTCAGGTGGCACAACAGCAATATAAACTGGTTTAATAGCTCCGACTGAAATCACAGCCACATTTCTACCATTGGGTGTCTCTATTTCTCTCTTGTTCTCTTTCTTCCCTCTCTTAGTCATTTCTTCTCTTTATCTGTCCTACTCTCCAGCTCTCTGCGTGCCTTTCCCACTGTTTTTTGCCAACTTGTCTGGCTATATCAATATTTTACTCTTGAATTTCTGCTGCTCACTTTCAATTTCAGGTTTTTTGTGAATATCCATAACTGTCAAACACAAGCAGTTTTGCTACTGAAGTTTGTAAACTGCTGCTTTTCAAGATATCAGTTTCCAATTTCAAGATAAATTGGATGGTTTTCTGCAGGTAAAAGAACATTCCAGCATTTAAGAAAACATTTCAGAAGGGTTTATTATAACTATGAGATCTGTGTGAAATATCAAATTAGCCTCATTTTTAAGTTTCAAATGAGATCTCATCAACCTCTAATAATAATAATAATTCTTACCTTTTCTCAGCTTTTGCATCTCTTTTTGATTTCAAGCAGAGCAGCCACAGAACCCAATCCATGAACTTCCCATCCCAGTGTGATTCATGCATCTCAAGCTGAACTCAGACAGAGCAAATAAAGAGCTCTCTACGAGCGCTCACTGAATTCTTATCCAGACTTACACCCAGAGGAAAATGTTATTGCTCAAAGCTTGCTCCTCTGCTGCTCAGATACAAAACTGATTCTCATTTTAGCCTCATTTTAGTTTTATTTCCTCTTTCTCCTAGTGAATTTTGGAAGGGCTGAAGACTAGCTGAAACATACAAAGAATGAGCAACTCACACTTAAAGACTGTTTTCACCAGCTGTCACAGTTTTTCTCTTTTTTGTCTCTGACAGGCCTGAATGAGCACACACCTTAGGACTGAGGTCAAGTGTGGGCAACACACTGAATGACTGGTCAGAAGATCTGGAAGTAACTGAAGAAACTGAGAAGTCTCAGAAACTGAAGTCAAATTCTGTGAGAATGAAAACTCAGCAACATTCAGCTTCCACTGTTTATGCACCGTGTACTTTGTGCTGAAAAGAACAATAGAGATGGAGAAAGTGAGATGCTGAATAAAGAGGAGTGGACAATGCAGACTTTAGAGCCTGCAGAGAGGACTGGAGGTCAAATAACATCGTAAAACAAAGCTAACTTTAGGTAAAGTCTCAGTTGGTAAAGCAGTCGTCCACAAACCGCTTCTGTCTCCTCGGTTACATCCTCACTGAAGTGTCTTACTGAACCCCAAATTGTTCATTGCCTGCGTGTAATTGTAAGTTGCTTTGAATAAAACTTCATATGACTTAAAGCAAACTGTAAAGCTGTAGTTCTTTGATTGTGACACCATCAGTTGCTGATGTCAGTCGCAAATATTAAAACTGTGATCAGCGACATCACACACGTTTAAGACAGAATTCTGTGTCACAGCCCACGATCCAGTAGGTGTTATCAACGTGCAGTCTACACAGATCAAAACTGATGTCGTACCCACGTTTATTAGATACACATCACACAGTGTGGCTGCAATACACTTGTGAGATTACTGAGATCTCTGTGGCCTGTAGGCACCGACTGAGCCAGACTGGTCCAACTTGGCCTGATCAGGCCTCCAAATCATATCACCACCTGATTTAATGTGATGGACTGTGCGTTTACATCAACAAGGAATGTTGGTGTCCAAATCTTTGAGTAATGGCCATCCCTCATACTGAGGGAGTTCACTGTTATAGTAGCAGTGTACTTGACCCAGAGCACTAATGTAACAGAAGCACTCATTTGACTTGATAATGCAGCAGACTGAACTTTTCCAAATCTGTAAATTTCTCCAAATGTAAGATTTAAGGCAAACTTCTCTTTCAGTACTTTATTTCCTTCTTGCTTGAATGTTAACAGAGACCAGTGTGTGAAGATGGAGATGTTTGTTTGTAAAGGAGCATGATGCAGGAGTGGGAAGAAGTACCCACAGGCTGTGGTTGTCTCGGGGAGCTCTCAGGTGTATGAATATGCACCTTAAGTGTGTGAACATGGTGTTTCTGAAAGATTTAAATGATTAAAAAAAAAGAAAAGCTGACAAGCTAGTTTTGTTGAAGTAGGTTACAAACTGAAAATGCATCTTTTAACTCCTGTTGGCACAACTGGGGAAGACGAGAAATTCATTTTAGCTGAATCCCATGAGATAATTATGTCTTCCACCAGTCATTTCTCACGTATGCCGCCTTTTACTTATAAATGAATACACAACACTTCTATTTGGGGCAATAATTATTAGTTTCCGCACATCGTCAGTAGCTGCTGGGACGACGTGCTGCCCTGTGGAAATTCTAAATAGGTTTCTGAACAGCCATCAGCTAGGCGGAGGTGAAAAATGTGTCCAGACACGAAGTAAATTAGCTAATCTAATTTTGTGTGTGTGCCTGAGCTTGTATGTGTATGCCTTCTCTGTGCACATTTGATGCTGTGTATATTTGCCTGTCAGCCAACGTATGCTTGTACGCCCGCTCCTGCACTTTGTGTGTGGCAATTGAGCCGTTGCTTGGCGGCTGTTGCTTGAGCACACAACAGCTTTCTAGCTACCTAAACAGCCGCTGTAATTGAAATTAAAAGGTAACCACATTCATCATGTTGAGCTAGGGTTTAATTGAAATGTATGTTTGTTTGTGTGTGTGTGTGTGTGTGTGTACTTCTGAGAGAGAGAGAGAGTGTGGGTTAGAGACACAGTGGAGAACAAAGGCGAGTGAAGGATGGAGGGAGGCAAAGTTTGTCTGAATGTGTGTGAAAATGTGTGTGACTGTGTTTGCGAGGGAGAGTGAATGTGTAATGAGGCTAGGAAGCTAAGACTCCATATCTGTACCTGTCTTGGTGATAAATAACACGGGAGACCGATAGCATCCACAAACACCTCACCTTCCCCTCTCCTGACTCCTCCACTCTTTCTTTCACTCTCCAGTTTAACACATTTCTCCTTTATTTCAAACTTTCTGTTTTCTGCTGCTATGTTTTGTCTCTCGATACTTGTAAGCACGTTTTTAAGCCATTTCATTTGCTATAGCAACAAGTCAATGTGCAAAACATGATTTTTAAGATACACAATCTAAGATGGCGACATTCATTAGAATGTTGGCTGTTATTTAAATCCTTGTTCATGTAGCGGCTGCTTTCTGGCTTTTAAACTCTGTTATCATCACCTTATGATAGAAGAGTGACGTTATCGTTTTATTTCAGATATAAGTTCTTTAACTTCTGCAGCACAGAACCTCACATTATGGCCTCATTTGTCTGAGGTTAGATTCCCTTTGCAACACGAGACTCGTGTTACAATATAATATGATGCATGCCGTGACCCCTGATGTGCATTAGGCAGACTTTAATGATCTCTCCAGGCTAAAACCAACACTGTGTATTTGCTTCTGGTTAAATACAAACAGGGAGAGAGAAGCAGAGCAGAGTGAGGAGGTGGGGTGGTGCCCTTCAAAAGGTCAGTCCACGCAAAACAAAAATCTGCATCTTGCCACACAGAGCTACTTTCTACCAATCAAGTAGTAGTAGAAAACAGGTTGCTTTAAGCTTTATCATCTTTGATCATTCAAAGCAACCAGGACACCTGTTCTTTTGACTTTTTAAATGTAAATATTCACTAATGTGCACCACAAAAAATATCTTACTAATACAGGTACATGGAAAAATATATATTTTTGCTATTTAGGTGTAGAATTCGCTTAAAGAGCCTCACCTTTTATTTCATTAAACCTATGAGACACTAAA
Organism: Sandelia bainsii; assembly: GCA_032362345.1. Lineage (NCBI taxonomy): Eukaryota > Metazoa > Chordata > Actinopteri > Anabantiformes > Anabantidae > Sandelia > Sandelia bainsii. The sequence goes on along the minus strand of JAUMHL010000008.1, from coordinate 6,708,758 downwards.
TGCTCATGTTTGTGGATCTCTATGTAAATATTACTGTATAACAGAGAAAGGCTAACCTGAGTCACATTAAACTGCAGGAACTTCAAAGTTTTAGACCGCCAGGTACCACACAGTGATCACTCACTGTCACAGTGCTCTTCTGGCTCAGGGCTGCCCCTGCTCTTTGACAGGACGTCACTCTCAACTTCATTGACCTTACTTTTACTTTCCAAGGCCCCATGTGACAGCTGTCAGTTAATTTACTGCTTTTCCTTTCAGAACCTTGCTATTATATAACCACAATTTTTTGGGCTTTCATATGGAAAGAATATTATGCAGTGAAATACTGCAGACACTTCAGCCATGGTTAGCTCCCATATCACTCAGTGAGGCAGATAAATCACCTAGCCCGGTAAAAGACTTTTTGTACAGATGACTCAAAGTAGATTTAAAGGGACACACCACCAATTATGCATACTCATGTCAGTTTACAATAACGGGAAGTATTACTCAGCCTGTAAACACAGTTATGTGTAATGTCTTCTGTGTCTCTGGAGGAGCGTCATCAAAATTGCCTATCTATCACAAGTTCCCCAACTTCATGAAAGTGTGACTATATTATGTGAGTACTACAAACTACTGACAGCTCCCAGCTCCCAGTGCTCCAGCTAACCACTAACAAGCCAAACCCATAGACCACAGAAGATTCAGGTAATGGCTGAATAAAAGCCTAAATCGAATCTGTATTTTTTCAGAAGACTTGTACTTGTAAATAAGCCAAATGATATTGATCACCGTGACTCATTTCCACTGACTGCTGCCTGCAGTGCCATTTGACATTCAACATGCATTGTTTGTCTGCAACGTCACGTGTACATCAGCATGAAAATGAAGAGGCAGAATTAGCATGTAGATGTGGAGGTGTGTGGTGTTGGATGAAAATGTTCCTGTTGACGTTGTGCAGGTCTAATCCACAGCTACAAGAAGCACTCACTTGAGGTTATTGCTGCCAAAGGTGATTCAACCAGTTATTAAAACACTGTTTTACTTACTTTTTCCACCTCAACTCTGTATGTTTAAAGGGTGTGTTCAATAAATACATTGACAGATTATGACTGTTTGTGTTTTATCAGCTTTGAAATATTGTCTTTTATTTGTGATTCTGGTGATGATCCAATCACATTCCATAATCATTTTATGCAGAAAACTAGGAAATTGTCGACAATGCCATTACTTGTTCTTGTAGCTGTGTATGTGATGGCAGGGCAGGGAAGACTGATTGGTACTTTTTCACCTGTTACCACACTTGGATTGTAGTAGAAAAGTTTCCCCTTTATTTTCATGCAGGCTCACTCTGTGTGATTATATTTGGTATTTATCCACTGACAAACAAAATCCACTTTAGGCAGTTAGACATACAAGTCTTACATTTCCAACATGGCCCTAAATGGTGAAGACAGATTGTTCTGTCTGTGTTGTGCGTCTGTGGGACCTGGATAAGCTTACATCTGTTTTCATCTCTGCTTTTTAGTCATCAGCTTTCTAATCTCTCAGTAAACTGCCAGCATGTAATGAAGCACAGGAGGGAATGGAATTGTTTAAATTAAATTATATTCAATCTAAAAACCCTCACCTTCTGCAGAACAACTTTTTTTTAATTTACAGTCTCATGAATAATGATGAAAAACAAAACCATCAAGTGAAATGATTTGAGAATAAGTTTACCTTTGTCTGCCAGTTCTTCACATCCTTTATGAATTAGAAATTCAAGATAAATGCTGGCATTTGCCTTTGCACCTAATTTGCATTTTATCACTTCTTGCACAGCATATTTAAAATGCATTATGTTTCTACTTTGTAGTTTGTGTTTTTTACATGAATCTGAATGTACTTGAATCAACAAGTTCTTGAAGCACAGGGCCACAAAACAATCAGGTGCCCACGTGAACACAGACAAAGGTCTTGCTGTAATCACGAATCATTTATTTCTGAGATGACACAGATCTCATGAAGTATTGCAGTGTCCTCGTCAGCATGAAGAGAAGTGGTTTCATGTCTGGCATCCTGTGACTGGACGCGTGTTACTGGTCAAATGTGCAGCGGGCAGTACCACACAGGTACCAACAGAAACAGAGATTCTGACCAGGAACCACCATTTTTAGAAGAGAATTTACGCGCTGTAGCACTGTTGTCTGAAAAACTAATAGTTAAACTTAGCATGTTTCTTTAATGTCCGATGACCTATAATGGTCATATTATTTTTTAGTAAAGTAAATATATTACATATTGTTCCTGAAGAACTGGGGGCCAACATCCACAGTCCTTAATCTGAGAAAAAATGCATTCACATGGGTATCTAAAGCTAACATGAGGCTTAAACAGTCTGAGTTTGTTAAATCAAAAATTTTAAAGTTTTTTTGTTTCCTGTTGTGTTGCAATCAAAGGAAAGTAACAAAAATAGGGAATTTTGTACTAAAAAACATGGAAAATATCCACTTAATGTGACTAATTTGGAAGACCGACACCTTGAGATAGACGATATACAGTTGTTTTAAGACAATGCATGCAAATGTGTGGTGTAATGCAACAGAGGGCTCAGGTCCTTCTCTCCATTTAACAGTAGTTTCTGATTTTTCTATTTCTATGGCCATAAATATAAAGTTAAGTCATCATAACCAACAAAGAACTGCAGGCCTGATTACGGCCATACTTCATACCCTTAAGTTCTGCATTTGGTGTATAGCTTCAGATCTTATGCCCCAGGCTACACCATAGCTAATGTGCACCCGCTCAGAACTGAAACTGCACACTGGGACTGTAGCAGCTATAGTGATACCATGAGGAGGCCACATATAGTGTAACTGGTTCCTTTGGGCACCTTGTGTTTGCTTTTAAGTTTAAACATGTTGAAAACATTTTTTTCCATTATTTTCTCTAATCACATCTAATCTAATCAATCCAAACACATTTGGCATAATGTCTGCTGCCTGCATCATCATTCTTTATCACAAAGTGAATGAATGAATGAATACACTTATTATGGGGCCTGATCACATGCAATACATCTGTCCAATGTTGCAGTCAAGCTATGAATGGGAATCCAAAGCTGATGCTGACTTTATCTAAAAGCGACTCACGTGAAGTCCTTGTGTAAAGTAGCCTATAAATCCAGCTTTATGCTCCACCTTTGTGCAGAGCGGAGAACAAAGGAAAAGTTTCTTTTTTCACTTTAAGCCATAAGCACATGAGAGCACACTGAGAAGGGAGGTAAAGCGGGTGAAGGTGCGAAGGGTCAGAGAAATGTGTGTGGCGTCAGCAGGTGGATGAGGATAAAAAGGAGTCTGAAGGGAAGAAATACTCTGATGCAGTTGATGGTAACATTTAACAAAATGACATTCTGATGCGAAATCCTGCATTAAGATGTGCTCACATTTCATACACATCTCTGTTGCATTTCCAAAGGCACATTATGTGAAGTGATATTTTAAATAATTTTTCATATATATATTTTTTTACTTTTACTGTGTAAAATGTTCCTTTAGTGAAACATCAACTGCAATAAAACATGTCTTAATTTTGAGACTCTGTTTATCCAAAGTGTCTTGTGATATAACTATTTAAAAAATATATATATATTATATATTATATATATATATATTTATATTATGCTATACTACACTTATTATACTAGAGTTGGCTGACTGATGTTCAATATTTCATAAAAGGCCAATAAAAGTGGAGCATTTTTGCAAACTCATTTGTCAGCTCAAATTAAAACCACAACTCTTGTTACAGAGTGAATAATAAGATCACACATATCCAAACTATTTAACTAATTGCTAATGACTTTGTTAAATACTAGTTCAATAACTTCCAAATGGTGAAGTAAAATAAAGAACCAAAATTGAAAATGTCAGTGTCACTTTGATATAAGCCAAAAGTGTCTATTGATCATGGCAGCTGGGCTTCAGGCTAATGAAATCCATCACCCTCTGAGAGTGATTGTTTTACTTACTTTCTTTTTAATTTGGAACCATGTGTTTACCAGTTTCCCCCTCAGGAGATTGCTTTGAGACACACATATACATACAAATGTAGCGGATAATCGTGTGACACATACGCAAGAACACACAGACGCACAGAGAAAAGTCTGAACAGACATAAACTTGCTGCTCTTGACTTTGTGAGTCACAGGAGGAGCAGGAGCAACAGACGGACAGAATTGAATAAGGAATAAAAGCAACACTGACAGGTAATGCCCTCACTACACTTCACAGCCATTTGTCAATAAAGAAGCAATTACTAAAATGTAGCAGGCATTTGTATGCAGCCCGGGGACAGGGAGGGGAAAGGGATAGATCTGTTGTGCTTGTCAGAGAGAAAACACATAAATACACATCAAAGAAAGCAAATACATTTATATGCACAAAGATACAAATACAGAGAAATGTAGGAAACCAAAGACATTATAGTTAAAACTATATTATGATAGACTGTAGACATGCAAACACCAGGAGCTGTTGTCAGGGCCACATATCAGCTGAACAAATGAATGCATTAAGATTGAGCAATACTCCACTATGGCATCAACCAATTAATGTATGTTTGTCTGTGTTGTCTCCTTACATTTGTTTTCTAGAGAAACACAAAGAAAAAAATCTGTAGTTGTGTAGTTGTACTGACTCACTTTGTTCTCTTTGCTATACAACAATAAGAGAAGAATTACTTTATGCTGAATGTTTGTCACTCAGAACCTGCAGAGCATCTATGGATATACACTATGTGTATGTGTGCTTCCTTTTTTTTGTTCCATAACAAACACAAACAGGTTACCCATCAAATGAAGCAATTTCCAGCCAATTACAAGAGTCAAACAGAATTTTTTTCTTTTTGTGCTGTTTACTACAAGATGCTGACAGCTTTTAGGTGTTTTTTCCCGTTGTTTTTTTCACATCATTCTCATTAAACCCAAAACACAGTTCTGCACGAATGACTCAGGACAGCAGTTATTTAACAGAACCTGCACTTGGCATCGCTGCCACTGCAGCTCAAACTGAGCTTTTAACCCTTTCTGGCAATGATTTCACCTGAACTTCATAATGTCTTTTTACTTGTTTCATGTAGCACATCATGGCTACATCACTCGCTGTCACCAGGAGTGATTTACCTCCACAAACAGGCTGAGAAAAACTGTTGCCACGCTCCAAATAATACTCTCCCTCATCAGTTGCTCTGAGGTGCAGAGGACCTGGAAAAAACAACTACTGAAACAAAAATGACACCTCTGACTCATATCACTGTGCCACTGACTAAAACCCATGAACAACAGTAAGTTCTGGTTTTGCAAATTGTGCAAAGTTTTAGAAATGCACAGGTTTAAAGTTCAACCTTCATGAGTTGCAGCATACTCTCAGCTGAAGCTGTTGAGCTTGTAATGCTAATGAATGTTAGCCACCATTCTTATTTGTCTCATTTTGTCCGTGTCAAAAACGCTATTCTGTTTGAAGGCAGCACACGTATTAACATCAGAATGTCCACAAATCGACTGCTGATTACACATCAGATTAATACTGGCTGCTCACCGAGGGAGTGTACACATACAAAGTAGTGGTAGAGAAATGCAAAGAGAGGTCTCTGTAGATACTCCAAAGGGTTAACAAAAGAATTTAGCCTCAGGAATTGAGATGTCCAGTCTGCGATAAAGGAACAATTCAACACTTTGATGTGCACTTCATTGGAAGCGTTTAAACATTTTAAAGAAGCTTCCAGCTGATTCTGAGGCTGTGAACGAAAACAGTGTTTGAGGAGGAGAAACTTCTTTTTTCTTTGAGCGACAGACATCATGAGTGAATGTGTGTGTTTGTTTGTGCGCATTAGTGATGGTGGGTGATTGACGTGAGTCTGTGTGTGTGTGTGTGTGTGTGTGTGTTTTAATTGATTGATGCTTCATTGACAGTGTTCATGGGGGCTCTGGGGTTGATTGGACATAAACAGACACACTACATCACATACACAAACCGTACACATGCTCACAGTGATGTCCATGGGGGTTCTGTGGATGATTAGAGACAAAGAGAACCTCCACTGATTGCTTCTTTCCTGATGATTACCCCCCACTCACATCTTCCGCACATACACACAAAATAGGCCAACATTATAGCTACAATACCTGTTGAACAAATCTCGAGCATGGTATTGTGGAAGATGTGGTTTGTGCTGCTGGTGTGCTCCTTCAATTATTAAGTGTGTGATCATCCTTTAAAAAAATAGTGGAGCCATGAGATACCTTTATAGTGTGTTTGGTGCAGCCTTGGCGGTTGTCGTGAAGTGTGGAGTTTCATATAGGGAATTTATAGTTTTCTCCACTTTTATATCATGTATATATGTTTTTATTAAATAAATGTATAGTTGTTAAAAATATACACACAAATATATGTTTGCATGTAGTTATGTATCTATGTGCACACTAGTATGGATGTATATTTTCATTTTATTCTTTGCATGTTTGTTTGCTTTTGCAGGTTTGTACATACATTAACTCAGTTGTCAGTTTATTAGAGACACCTAGCTAAGCAGTTTGGCACAAGAGCCTGGCAATAAATCCTCACATCATGAAGGCTATTATAAGTTTTAGCTGGAACTGATCTACAGATGTGTTGATTGAATTCTATGGCCTTTTTTTAAGCTCCAGTTTGTGCTGATGTTGAACTGAAATGAATTATTCGGAGAGGTGTCTCTATTATTTCGCCTACCTTCACTACTTTGAAGATTAATTAATTTTATCTATGTATGCTGCATTGTCTCTTATTTGGAGGAAATTAAAGTGCTGGATACAACGTAAACACATAATCACTTCTTCAGGTCAGCCTAGCTACAGATTTTTGGCTGGGTGCCCCACCATGTCCCAGCACATTAGCTACATGAAAATGTCATTTACATTTACATGACATTGGCTCACACACACTACTATATGCACATTCGCACATACACAGTATCCCAGAGACAAATGCCTTTTCCTGGCTAGTAAAGAGTTGCCAGGTTATGAGGCCCAATAAACATGTCAGACTCACCAGATGGTCAAATAAAAACAGTTTTACAGGTGCTTTGTTAGTGTCTGTTGACATGTTTACTTCTATGGGAGTTTGTAGGTGTATATTTATTTCACAAACCAAGTTTTCACAAGTTTTCTTTAGGTGTCTGTTGTGCAAGCAGGCGTGAAGAGGTATGCTGTCTGACCCCTCGTTTTTTGTTTTTTTTGGAAGTAGTTTAAGCTGTAAGTGGAAAACATTTTTCAAGTCCTCACTACTGTAAGGTGACGTGAGAATTTGAGAGTAAATGCAGAGTTTCTGCCCACTAAAGTAGCTATTGTCCCCAACATGTGCTACACATTCACATTAATAGCTCAACTGATGTAATGTCTGGTGAATACAGAGGGAAATGACCTCTGTTGGAAGTAATTGACTGTAAAAAGGTAAAAATATGCCAAAAAGGAATAAAGAAAGAAACCACAAGTACAGCACAGTAGGTGGAAATGATTCAAGTTTCAAAATATTTGTAAATGGCTTTTGGATTTGAGAAATTTAGTCAGGCATTTAGAATGTGTTTAACTGACAGCTCTCACATGGCAACATGGTCGAATATTATGTGCGTTGTGTGATGAAATGAAAGTGTTTGTCATGTAAATCTGAACATTTCTAGTGCTAACTAGAAAAGTTAATGATATTAGTGACACAATGATAATTATATATCTATTAGATTGTGCTGTCTGTCATATCAGTCCATTTAATCATATAATGCTATTTGTTGTTTGTTTTTTTGACACATTCCTTGGTGCATTCTGCTTATTTATAGGCCTAATTCAATTAATTTCACATCTGTAGAAGGCAGAAAATGTAATTTGTAAATATAAAAAACTAAATATGTTGTTTTCCATTATGTAAGTATAATAATTACATTTTAAATGTATAGATCATTTTGAATCTTATCAGACTGAAACATTCGTCACATAGATTTGAACACTGTATATGGGTATTAAAGGGCCTCTGTGTACATTTACACAATTCTGTGAACTCATCAGGTGTCTCTGCACGATGAGTGAAAGTCAGTCATGAAATCTATTTTTAAATTCTCTAGCCAAAGTTTTTGATCTTTGACAGCTCGTGTCATTGATGCAGGCACATTACATGATGTGATGTGACACAGAGAAAAAAGCATCTTCTTATCCACTTTCCAGTCAAACAGCAAACATGATCACATTAGAAAAACAATGTGATATATATGGCATGGGGAGTGATATATATATATATAGTTATATTTTAAAATTCTCTTTAAAATACACTGCACATTACATACTGCAGTGTATGTGTGACATGCTGCAAGCCGTTCTTTCACTCCTTTTGACATTTATACACACAGGCAGACCTTTACCCACCACACACGTGTTCATTCCTGAGAGCTAAGATCCGTTTACGGCTGTATTTTCTCTTTAAGTGCTTTCTCTGCCAGCCCCCTGTTATTTTGAAAATCAGAGTCAAGAGCTGTGCGTGTTCATTAACTACAATGAAACAACTCTGGAATTAGTCACAGAAGCAGAAAGAAAGAGGAGAAAATGGTGATGGAGTGAGAGGAAGGCAGAGGGAGAGAAAGACAACACAGAAGGAGAGAGGGAGGATAATATGGGTATGAAGAAATGAAGGTAGATGAGAAAGGTAGAGATAAAGGGAAAAGGAGAAAGGGAGAGAAATAAGTGATGGTGTGATAGAGGAAGAGAATATCTTCCTGCCTAATTCCCTGACTAATAGAGATATAGACCTGACTCCATTAAAGAGAAGAAGATGAGCAAAGAAGAGGGGAAGAGGATGTAGGGATTGAGGTGATAAGGGAATAAGCAAAGGATAAGAAGGAGGGGAGAGAAGGAACAAGGCGATAAGTCAGTGTTGGCACATTGACAAATCCACTTCCTCGCCTTGCATACACACCTGGAGGAGGAGAAAGATAGAGATGAGAGAACAACAAAAAAAATGAATGAATGAGGAAAAACGTCCATGCAGGAAGATGGGAAAGAAACCTGGTGAAAACATGAGGATGATGAAAGGGACATGTGGTAATGAACAGCTATCACTCGCTGAGAAAAGAGTCATGGGTCACAAATGAGATTAAATGTGAGTGAGTGACTGAGTACATCAGCAGGAGTACAAACTGTCCCATTGAAGGGATGAGCGAGAACAGCTTGTGTTGTGTTCCCCTTACACAAAACAAGCCCCTAATTCAACAAAAGTAATACATTTGTAATTAATTTAAGTGATAAACGCTTCATTGTGGTTAATTTAGCTGCACTGACAGAACTGACAGGCTCCTATTAGGCTGTATCATTTTAATTAGAGTTTGGTCTCATTTTATTTTGGCATTTGGGGTGAATGAGGATATGCTCATCCAAACAGCCTCAGTGAGCATCAACAGTGGGAGAAATGGCATTGATTAAAGACAATGGGTGATAAAGTGGTGGAAATGATCTGTTCAAGTGACTTTGATTAAATATGAATCTTTGAGCAGAGACTCGAAAAGCATATAAAGCCCTTTACTGTCATGTGGCTGCCTGGTATACAAATGAGCCTGGTATAGAAATGTGCTCTAACTTTTCATCCATTACTGATCTTCATTAACAGTTGTGTAATTAGGAGCCTGCAAAACTTTTTATAATGTCAAATGATCGTGGAAATTGTTTTGCAGTATAATCAAACCATCAAACTTTAATGCTCAGTGGGACAGAAAACAATACTGATTAATATCTGAGGAACTGAATTCTAAATTCTGATAATTATATCAGGCAGAACGACTTAATGAGCCTAAAAAGATGAATTTTCAGGAAAAAAAGTTTAAATCAAAATCCAAAAATGGCCAATACTTGAGCTAATATTTCAAATATGTACAGTAAGTAAAAAAGTACAAAGAATAGTGATATTCAAAGTGTTATGATATTGAGAGAATATACCCCTATATTTGCTACTAGTGCTACAACTAGAGCGTCTCTTTGGGCCACGTGAGCATGTGTTACTGTGCTAGTTTGGGCAGGATTGGAGTACGAAGCAAAGCACCTACAACACTAATAAAAACCAGGCATACAACTAGTAAAAGTCAGGTATGGGAGCAAACAAAAGGTAACACAGGCAGATAATATTAATATAGATTAAAGTGCACATCATGGAAGACAGACACACAGATGAACATGATTATCCGGCAAATGACTGGAATGACAGGAAACCCTGATTTCCAAGCCAACATTATATTGGTCGAAATGCTTAGAAGTTGGTTGGCAAACACTGGGTGGTAGGTGGATGAGGAATGATGGAGGAAGTGAGGATGTGAATGAAGGCAGAGACAAAATCAACAAAATTAACAAGAGCAGAGCAGATATGAGGACACTTTGACATTTCATTCACCCAGCACTTTTGCTGCATTACAACTGTTCGTCAGTTCACTTCAGTTCATGGTAAGGTCACCTAATTGCCAACACATCTCTTTACACCATCAAGCTAAGCAGAGGTCTAATCAACCACAAGTGGAAGCACCTGCGTGCAGGGATGTAAACTTATTCAAGCTGTTCCACAGGTAAAGAGAAAACCCAGCACATGACAACACTACAACACCCATAGATAACACACTGAGTTATCAAGCAGAAGGATGAATCACTGACACAGGCTGTTGCGAATCAATACCGAGTCAGCTAATTCAGTTTTTGTCTTTTCGGTTGATAATAAGGGCATTGTTAAATTCATCACAGACGAGACCTGTTATGTCCTCATAAAATGTTGCTGAAATCCACCTCATCAGGAAGGTTTGCAGCCTTTAGAGTGGAAATGTTAAGAGGTTTATCTCTTTTGAGGGGGTGGTTAGATGTTCAAATTCACTGAGTGCAGATGTGCTAATCTACATTTGTGTGTACAAAATGCTTTGGACTCAAATAAGGCAGTAAACATTTAATAACTACAATAATGAATTGTGAAGACAGGCTAAAAACAGATATAGATGATTTCCAGATGCGAGCAATGGCCACAGTAGCGCTGAACATTTTGTTGAACGATTTGCCATCTAACTTCTTTTATTCGCTACTGCCATCCATACACCATTTACATTTATCCAAAGTGACTTACCACTGAGGTACTCAGGAAGCAAAAACGCTAAGTCAGGGAGGAGAGGTTGGAAGCAAAGTGTCATGAGAGAAAATGTTTTAGTTTTGTCAGATGTAACAATGAAAAGTGCCGAGTTAGGCAGCTCGTTACAGAGGCAGTGAAATTTGCCTTCAAGAGCCAGACTAAAAATCATAGTAACACTATTCATAAGAAAAGGGAATGAAAGTACTTTTTTTAAAAAGTGTATACATTTTAGATAATCTACATTCGCATGTATTGCATGATGTCTGCAGGTGTGGTTCCTTGCACCTTGTAGTGGAAATACTGATTTGAAGAATGTTAAGTGCATATGTAAACCACGCTTCCAGAGATAAGGGTGTGTGTGTGTGTGTGTGTGTGTGTGTGTGTGTGTGTGTGTGTGTGTGTGTGTGTGTGTGTGTGTGTGTGTG
>JAUMHL010000008.1:6670291-6689471 GCA_032362345.1 Sandelia bainsii | reverse complement strand
ATAAAGTTCCTTATCATTATTTCAACTCTCTGGTTCTGGTCTGCTTATTGGATCCATTTCCCCAGTATCACTATAGATCTGACAGGGACGAAACACAAATTTATTTCTCCGCTCAACAACGGCAGAACAGCAACGGTGAACACACAACAACAGGTGGCAACAGAGGTCAACACTTGCATGAAAACACTGCATGGGGAGGCATGATAGCTCAGTGGGTAGATCAGTTGTCTTCCAACCTAAGGGTGATCGGATTGATTCTCAGTCCTGGCAAGCTACATGTCGAGGTGTCCTTGGAAAAGACACCAAAACCCCGTAGTAGCGCTGACACTGGTCTAGCAGCTGTCCAAACAACAATTTCCCCATGGGGATCAATAAATTATAATTATTATGCATGGGTTCACAAAATCAAGAGTTCATATGCTGCTTTAGTTATTGTTTGGGTATTGCAAAGAAATCAGGTCAAATTAAGAACAAAGAGAGTTAAGGGTTGGTTAGCATAAAGACTGGAAACGGGGGAAACTGCTAGCATGGCTTGTTTGCTTAATCTGTAGGAAAACTGATGTGTAGTGTAGACATGAGAATGGTAGGGTAATGGTAGTGCTGAAAGCTCTTCACTGGAAAATAATGTGGCAGATGAAATATCTGCATTGTATCTGTCTTTGTATTTGTCTTTTGTATACTCACTGATGGTGAGTATACATCGATGTGCTCAAATTCTAGGGTTATTCAGTGGCCATTAGGTTCACTAAAGGAGCATTTGCCTTCTTTGTTTGCAAGCAGCGATTCATTATAGAACAAGTTAATAATATCAAGTGTGATAAGACTGAAATATACACAAAGGGATTTTAAAAATGTGGCACATATATATGTCATAATGGCCAAGTTCCTATGGTAATAAAGGAAATGGAACACGTATGGGTCTATGCTGTGTTTGTCGTTCAGTATTTTAAGGCAAAAATAAAACATCTTAATTTAAAAGAATCCTGCACTCACAATTTAATTTATCATTTGTTCCTTGGCTCATTCTACATGATTCCACCATATTTCATTAAAATCTGTTTACTGGTTTTGAACATGCAATGAACATGTGGGACTGCAAAAATAACCTCCTTGGCAGAGGTAATGGTGCTAATTTGGTGTAAGTACACAGAACACGCTGGAATTAATTGTGTTGTTAATTCACTTTTGACAGCAAACGCAACCACACACTCACACGATGGAGTAAAAAATGACTGCATTAATGACTAAAATTGGATCTGGATGAAAAATCTAGACAAGTCACCAACTGGGTGCCATCTTGTCACCCTAATTCCTTTACACTTTCTGTGTGTGTGTGTTTGCTTGTGTGAAAAATGGATTGCTGTTGTCAGCCCCAGAGTAATATCAACTCCCACATGAACTGTTAATGCCAGACCAAGGACGGCATTCACACACACATACAAACTCACAGCCATCATCTCACAAACAATATAAAGCCAGTAGATCATTAATTCACTCTGCAGTCTATTTGGAGGCCACCGTTGATGGAAAGAGAGACAGGGTGGGACAGAAGGGGGTAAAAAAAGAAAGATGGAAACAAAGAATGAGCAAGGAAGAAAGAGAGTGGGACACTTATAAAATACTAGCTGAGTACTGTGAAATAAACTGGACTGTATTTACAGATACATCACAGTATCAACAGAGCAGAGAGGTGACAGAGTGAGAAGAAGAGAAGGACAAGAAAGAAGGAGAGGGTGAGGAATGAAGAGGAAGAAAGAAAGAAGCAGAGCTGGAAAAATTATGAGGATGATGAGGAATCAGGGAATGAGACATGATATGGATCGGCATGCGCTAATGTATAGTTTTTGGCCACTTGGGCGCAGTAGAAACAAACAAAACTATCATTCAGTTTTAAGTTCAAATGACAAACCTGTTAGCAAAGAATAGGACATCCTGTTTTGTCTCCATTAAATCTGAGTCAGCATTTGCAGACAACGCCAATGAGAGCAGTGACAGCGTTTCAGAACACTGCCAGCTGATAATGAGCTAAAAGACGCTGGGAGGTGCTCATCCACGACTTACGGATTTAGCAAGGTTTTTGAGGTTCTGATTTGGGCTGAGGATTAGCTTAATTTAGGAGTATTATGGATCAGAGACAATTTATGGAATCAACACGATTAGGCAGAAACACACCTGAATAATGACTTAGACCTTCATATCTTACAATAACACACTGAAGGACTACCTATCATTCCTATCTCGGGCAACACGCACATGGCATCATTGGTCATTGATTCATAAATATTAAACAGGTCTTCATAAATTAAACGGGAAAAGACTGGTGCACATTGATATATTTGCTGCTTTTAATGGTGCAAACAAACTAGACTAACATTTTGACACACCTGTGTCTTCATGCGAATCAAACAAAACAAAGGGACATTGCAAAGGTCAACATAAGATCCACATCTGTGATTGGATGACCAATAAACATAAAAAAAGGTTTTGCATAAAAGAAACAATCGCTGAGGAAAACTGCCTGTTTGCTCTCAGTGTCTCATGTTAGATATCCTTCATCTGACAAGGACCTGATCCAGCGGCACGTTGATGGAAGATGCACAGAGAACACATTTCTCAAGTAATCTCTACAAGAGCAACTGTGAGGGACTGGATGTGAAGAGTTAAGATTGGTGTCTTTACACATTCTGTCTGTTCTTTCCCTCGTCTGACTGTCAGCACCGACTGACCCAGACTGAAACAGACATGGTCCAACTTCCTCTAATCAGTCGTGACACCCAAATTACATTGATAATCAGCTCCTAAATCAAATTGTTATGCATGTCACCACCTTTAGATACAGTAGCCCACTGTTGCTTATGATTATTTTTTGATGATTATGATCAGGATTTAACTTTGTTGTCAAATGGTTGGTCATTTTCTCTTTCTGTGTCAAACTACATTGAGGATGTAACCTCATTACCATGTTTCTATTACTTATAAATTATAAATTGTTACTGTAATAACTCTCTAGTGCAGATTATCATCTGACAAGGAGAGCTGCATGTTTTCATGAGTCAGTGTCACAGGGTGAGATTAACTGTACTCAGCTTGAGTCTTGAGTTGGTAAAAGTTTGTGACACTTACTATAGATCTCAGAATGAAAACTTTTAATGAGTATAGTCCCAGGGTGTGATACAAAAATTCACTTCTTTGAATTCTTGACCAAAACATGTTTAATAAGGCTTTTTGGGTTGTGTGAGAAATTGTTTTAAAGATTTAACAAAACCAAATGCACTTTCACTTTTTTAGAAAACAACCCCAGAACACACTGGAAAGGAGCAAAGGAACAATAAGATGTTATAAACCTCGACACCAGGCCTGGTTTTATAAGACGGTGCATCAAACCATCAGCAGAAAGACAACGCTGTTAACAGGAACAAAACACTGCTGATGAGATAAATAATTTTTCCCCAACATTTTAAAGCCTCCCCACTGGTAGCACTAATTTAAGCTCTAAAACACCAATGCTGTTATCTCTTTTTTGTTTATAATATCATGCCAGATTTTAAGTAGCAGCAAGGGAGAAAACAGTGTATTTAATGCAGGAGGCCTGTTTGGCAGCAGGTACATGTATAATGTTAAATAAGCTGGTAATCAAACAGCAGCAGATAGTAGCTGCAACTTTAATCTTCTTTCACAGCTTTTACACGTTGGCAGAGACAGTACAGTAACTTTTCCAGTGGGATTGCGCAACAACAAGCCATGTGAAATGGAGTATTTATTAGTCTGTTGCTTACAGGGCTGTTAGCACATGTGGTGTTTTGTTCTTAAGACAACAGCCGTTGTTTGAAGTCAGCTTAAGCTTCATGGGCTGACCTGTGTGCCAAATTAAAAAGTATGGAAATAGTCAGCAGACACAGACACTTTCACTCATCATAGTAATACAAATTACTATCATTAATATTGTTAATAACTTTAGTGATAGCTAGTGTTTCCGAAAACCATCACAGCGTGACACTGGCCTAGCTTCCAGGATACCAGGACCTTGACAGGGCAACTCAAAAAGAAATTCAGCCATCTCTAATGTTTAGAATTACATTTACAATTTAGACTTTTATGCAAAGCAACTTACAAACAACAAAGCTACGTCAGGGAGAAGACTTTTGAAGAAAAGTGCCACAACAAGAAATGCTTGTTTCAAGAGAAATTTAAGGGCCAGATGATGCCAGGGGAACAGGAACGTTATTTTGAAGTGCACAGGAAGTTGTGGACAAGTTCTGTATTCAACAAGTTTTAAGAATTTGGAGTGAGGCTTCAGAGTTAGGTAGCTTGTTCCACCATTGTGAGACCACTGAGTTGAAAAGGTTTACCTGGGATAGTTTTCTGTGTGGCGTAGGGACCAGATGCCGTTCATTGGCAGAACGCAGTGGGCGAGAGGGATTGTAGACCTGGGTTAGGGTGTTCAGGTATACGTATTATTTATGCACAACACATTCTACACTATGGTCACAAATTGGCCTACCTCCCTCACCTGAGCACAGTTCAATTTGACAGATTGGGACAGGATTGACCTCTTTATTGTGGAAATTGTTTATATCCTTTCCTTCAATACAAAATAGTATAAAAAGTCAATAAGAATCTGTTTGGATGTGTTCAAAGACTATGAAAGAAGTTTATCGCTGTCTGAATCTTGGTTCGGTTGCATTTTAAAGTGAACCCATGCTACACATATCCCACCCACCACCAATCCGTTCATGGAACTCTCACCTAAAACAAAACATCTAGAGATGGGTGAAAAATATCAGCAAAGACTCGGACTCCTTTAAGTATTAAATGTCCCATTTTCAAACTACAGATTGCCATTATAAAGTTTCAACATCTGCAGATGAAAACTTTGGTAACTTTTACATCCATTAGCAGTTTGCAGCTTAGTTCATTCATTTCATTTCCAGACTCATTCTCTCCTTTGCATCACAAACAAATTGAACACTCGCTGTTTACTTTATAAATCTAATAGCAGCAAAATAATCAGTAGAGAGAGAGAGTGAGTCAAACTTTACTGCCTGGATTTGTTGTATTATATTTGTTATGTTGTTCATTCTCAGCTTTAAGAGACTGTAAATATAAGCAGAGGTGGTTTAATGAGCAAGGCATAGAGGTTTACAGAGACATATTTTGTTGTTTTTATTAAATTTTCTGTAATGAGGAATTACACTTTTCAAATTTGTTTCCATGTTGTTTTTCCTTGTTATTTGCAGACTGAAGAGGACAAATTAGTGCGAGTGAAAATCATTTCACAACATTTGTATTCGCACGGAGTCGCACTGCAAATCAAATTCACACCACTTTAACACACTAATGGCACTGTCAATTTTAAGTTTGTGTTTTTTTTAATTTTCTGATATATTTTTCTCACCAAACCAATGAGCAATCACTCATTGATATCTATTTTATCAAACACATAGCCTAATCTAATTTCACAGTTTGACATGACTCATTAGCACAACTTCAGTGACAAAGTGAAGGCCAATGAAACACAAATAACACAACACACACTTTTGGACGTATACAAACACACTATTTTACCTCTTTACATGTGAGGACCCTTGTTGGCTCCTTACAGCTGCAGCCACTAAATCAAGTCTTACTCTTTAAAGAGAACTAAAGACCAGCGACAGTGCTTCATCTTTCCAGAAATGTATTTGGTGATTATATATATTGTACGAGACAGAAAGCAACAGATCACACAATATGAAAAAAATCATCCAAGCACAAACACACACCCACATGTCGACAGATTTTCACACACTATCATTATCACAGCTCCTAGGACACTGGTATATTCACTCGTTAAAAGTGATTTCATTCTAATTAAACTTTCATGAAAAGCTGTTTCAGTGAACATCCTTAGTGTGCCAAATTGTGACCCTGTCTTCTACAAAATACATTAAAATGAAGCTATTCTTAATTAGCAGTTTCCACTCTGTGGCAACCTTCAGATGAAAGTTGTAGAGAAATGCTTGTGCAGTAAAATATGAAGGTATGGAGGTCGGGAGATTGATGTGTTCCTCTGTAACCATGATGGAAACAGTCGTCTAACTCTAACAAAGAAGGTACCTGAACTGAAACGTGTTTGCCTGATCTTAACAAAGTAGCTTTGTAGTCTTGCTCAGCGTGCACAGGAGGAGCTGGGGATCAAACCGCCAACCCTGGAATTGGTGCTCTACCTCCAGAGCCACAGTCCCCCAAAGAAGTGGAGAAACAACAGTGTTGTTAAACACAACAATTTCATCTGCTTCAGCCTCTGTTCGTGTTTTAATAATATGTCCTGATGCTGTTGCTCATCTGATCATTGCTCATCTAGTAGTCACCTCACCTGCAGCACTCACCTGTTTAGAATTATCTACTGTATACAGCTTTGCAGCTGGCTCTTTGATTTGCCTGCTTTTCTGAAACCTAGAAAATGTGGCCTGTTTTAGCCCCTTTGGTTTTGACTTCTCTTCTTGGAACAACTGCATTTGATATTTACAGTAAATTAATTTATCAGCACTGAAAACATGGCGTTAACATCTGTTAGAAGGGTTTACCATTATAAACTTCAGATTTTCATGATTTATGTTTGACTTTATTCTGTCTCCTCATGATCAGAACTTCAGTGAGTTCAGTAGTTTGGCTTTACATTTCTTTACTGCTAATTCAGATATTTAAATTTTGTAATTCAAATAAGAATCACTTGGTCTTGTTTCACAGTCTTTTGTGTGTCACAGGCTAAATGACGATTGCGAAGCCTGAGCTCGCCACCACTGAATGCTTGTAGAAAAAAATAATAGTATGGCTTAAACAAGTTGATGAGAACTTCCCAACTCCCCCAGTGAAGCTTTGAAGTGATAATAGCCACTGTCCAAAGTCTCTCTTCCTCCAACAGTCCCTGCTACAGGTATATGGCCTCTGTGGCAGGTCATTTGTTATCAAAATTGGTCTCACATCTCGGTCTTCTCTCTGTTCTCTCCTGCTCATTCTTCCCTTTTGCCTTTTCTCCTCGCTGTCCTGGCCCCCTCACTTTCCGTCTCTAGCTGTCTTTGTTGTTAGTCACAGTGGGATTCAGCTTTGTGTCAGATCGTATGTTATTAACGGCACACACCAACACACAGACACACACAGACACACTACATAGCTACACTTCCTGTACAAGTGAGGACCTGTATTTTTTATTATTTCCAAAAACTAAAAATTAGGCAAATGTGTGAAATCAACACATTTTGACACTATCGTCAGTCCTCATCTGCTTGATCTGTATCCATGTCTGGGATTTTTTTTTTTTTCTTGGTTCTGAAAATTTTGTCTTTTTACGTTTAGTCCTCAAACGAGCCTTTGGTGCTGAAAAAACCTTTCACCACCTCTCTGTGTGGATTCACTGTCGACGTTATCGTTGCTGTCAGCGGGATGATGACTGAGGATCAGACCTCTCCCCAAACCCCCATCTCTTTTCCTCATCCCACTATTTCTACCTGTCCTCTCTGGATCAGTGCTTCTCCTCACCTCACACACACACAGACACACACACATATACACGTACTAGTGTGGGCAGTGGAAGGAGTGTCTTTGAACTCCTGTTTGTGTGTCTCCTGTGGTCTGAGCCATCAAAGTTTCCATTTATTGGTTCCTCTGTGACAGAGTTCTCAGTCTGACACACCTCTCTCTCTCTCTCTCTCTCTCTCTCTCTCACACACAGACACACACACACACCCTTCTGGCCATATGAATTACAGTATGACCAAGGTCCAGACTCACTTTGACTTTCAACACTAGCAACCTTCAGTGTGCTACAACTCAGGAGAAGGTTTACTGACAGAGTGATTTCAAAGACAGAAACTTTTGGATTCATTTCCACCTCAGGGCTCAAAGATGGTTCTTTTGGGACAAACAGAGACTTGTGATCCCACAAAATAATGCTGTTTCTTTTTATTTATTATTGTATATAAGATAGAACTGCTATTTGAACAACTGTAGAAACCAGAAATTCTTCCTACAAGTGTGTAAAGTGAAGGCAGAATTTGAATCATACATCTTGATATATAAAGGATTAATAAACTCCTCCAGGATTTCGCTGCATTTTTTAAGACTGTTACAGCCTGAACTGCCCACAATATATGATTTCTAAAAAAAACTGCCATGTATGTTGCAATGTTTTTAGATTTTTTTTTGTAATTGAACTTCAGGAGGTGAAAATTGCCAAAACATTTAGTTTGAGGTTTTCTATTTCTAAACTATTTTCTTTTTCAAACACACACACACAGGCCAACATGCTTCCAACAGTACGTCAGATAATCAGATATTTTCATGGAGGCCGGCACTGTAAGACATGGTGAAGTTGACTTTTTTATTTAGTGAATGGACCTTTAATAAGAAAGAGGTAAATTTAATATGACTGTATGAATCTGTACCTTTCAATACCAACCAACGTTCACCTTTGAAAACTATATACAAAGAAAAACAAAATTCAATTAATTCTCAGTATCCCTTCATCCAACAGAATCCTGCTTTCTAGTTTCCTTTTATACACTGTGTGGTTCCTGCATCTATGAATTACACATAGCATTATTTTTCAGAAATAATCACAGTAGTTCACACGGCTTCGAGTAAAAACACTTGAAAAAAAATGAACATATAAATAAATAAAGGCGTCATCTAATGTTGTTTTCTTGAATCTGTTTTTTTTTTTTTTTTTACCATTTATGAATGAATTCCTGCTCTTGAATAATGAACTACAGAGAGCACTTTTGTTTCCAAAGCCTCCAAGAAACAAAGATGGCATGGGAGAATCGCACTCCAGAGCCCGGTCTGCACTGCTTAATTAGCGGGCCAGCGCTGGCTTGGAGAGATCCATGATTCTGGTCTCATTTCATGCTGTGGAATTAGAGACTAAAAGACACTCACAGATGTCTGGAATTCATGGAAAGCTAATTGTCTATCGCACTTTGTTGGCTTGTTAGGCCTTTGATTCTCTCTCGCACTCTGTCTTTTTCTTTGTGGTGCTTTACTTCATATCCTTCACCCTTCTCTCCCCATCTTCTCCTCCCTTCCTCCCACACATCTCTCTCATTACTTCTCTCTTTGGCTGCGATATCAGAGAGCAAATCAGCATCACTGTCATTGTTTTTCAGGCCTGTTTAATAGCTGTTGACTTGACAGCACATGTAATGATTTCTGCCTTATTTAATACCTATAGCTGAAATCATTTCTGTTTTTTCTTTTTAAAGCAGCCGACTTGCTGTAGATGTAATCACAGGCTTAATGATGTGTGAGGTTGTCTGTCGACTGGCTGGTTCATTTTTAGAACAATCACGATGGGCTTTAATTAATAGTCTGAAAGAAGAGTCTGACGGTGCTTGAATGCAAATCCTGTTGTTGCCGTCGGTCTTTGTCTCTGTGTCTTTTCTTGGATTCTTTCTTTGTATGTGATTATTTCCCTGATGTTTTCAAATTCTCTGTGTCTCTTAGCTGGTTTGTTGTCTTCTTTGTGCTGTTCTTTACGAAGGCACCGTAGCTTCCTCAATGTGTTTTTAATCTACTTGCTCTCTTCCTTTTCCTTCTCTGTCTCCCTCATCTCTCCTTCCTGTGTTTGTTTTTCCTTTCCATTACATACAGATCATTAGGTCTGTCTCTGACAATGACACCACACTTAACATTTTGAATTAAAGGCAATATCTTTGTTATTAAAATGTCTTCTATTTATCCAGCCCACCTGCGTTTGTCTGCAGGGCAGCGACTGATATGTGTGCAAGTCAGACAAAGCAATTTAAATGTTTGTCTATGTGACAGAATTAATATATATTCATTACTTTTCTTTTACTTTTATCCAGCTGAGCATTGGTAGCTCATTTCCTGCTTTACTTTCTGTGCATATTCACACCTGTGAGCTGAAAGTCATACCACAGGCCACAAAGCTGTTCTCTGAGAGACGGTGCTCAAGGACACGTCAGCAGTGGTTGCTGAGGACAGAACAAAGCAGAGCATTTCCAAAAATGCCCATGTTTTATGGAGGATTTTGAGAAACAGTGCCCTGGATTGGCAATAGTAAGCTTTTAGAAAAGGATGTGAAATGGTTGTTAGTCTGCCAGAGACATGGTAAATCAAATATCTTCCACCCCCCACCTTTGTCTGGAACATGTCAATGCACAGCACAATACGGTACTGTCAATTAGGGATGTCACAGTACCAGAACTTTAGCAGCTGGTGCCAAAATACCCGAAACACCATGATTCTCAATACCAATTTGGACACCATGGCAGAAAATAAACCAATGTAATGAATGCATTTTAATTTTAACTTATTTTATTCCATTCCAGTAACAAGAGTAAGGTGGGGCCTTGAACTATCGCTTTATTTTCCTAAACAAGCTAATGTTAGCTTTTGTGAACATTTTGTTCAAACAATATTATTAATTATGTTAACGGATCTGGATGTCTGTCTATGAGATGCACAGCTAGGTTTTAGGTGTTTCTTCTCAGACACCGTTTTGACAGTTGATATCTTATCCCCGATCATCCAACAGCCAGAAGCAACAGACCTGTTACTGTACCTTATGTAATAATAAATAAATGAAACTATCACTATCTTTAGCTGATTGCACATCTGACCCCAGATCAAACAATTTCTTCTTCTGGTCAGTGTGTTACACCGTACATACTGTGCTCACATTAACGATGGAGGTGGCACTGATAGTGTACCAGAAGTGTAGCTGCACACTGGTGAATCCTGATAGCCAAGGGGTCTAAGCTGCAGACCATAATGTCTTAGGTTCAAATCCAGCTGAGGACCTGTGATGTGTCTCATGTCTTTCTCCCCTCCTTTCCTGTCATCTAATTACAGTAAAAGGGTGAACTGCCCCAAAAATACTTTAGAAAATGCTGCATACTGTCCTACTAATAGTCACTTTGCAGCAGAGATCTGCTTCTAATAATATTTTAAAAAAGCACTGCACTGGTAAATTCACTACTGTTGAAATTATAAAATTTTTTAAGCGACTGATCTTTAATTAAGCTGAAACACATGTTTCAATCAGTAGGTTTGCTTTTGGACCAAAACCCACCAGTCTTTTAGGATCTTCTTCATCTGATTTTATACTACATTTCATTCTGATCTGTACACATGTTTCTGATGGTGGGGGACAGGAGACTAGTTACCTTCTCATCACTGCACAGTAGGTTTACAGCACTTGGTTCATTTGAAGTAAAAACAATCTAAGTGAAAAATAAATAGATGGAAAAATGCAATTACAGGTGCAAATATAGCCTCTGTGTTTGATTATGTTTATGTGAGCAACTGGAAAAGACAGTAATTTTCTGCTTCGTTTAACGGTCATTTACCAATCCAGTTAGCTCATTTAGCACACATTGAGACACACAAACAAATCCGTGGGTGAACATAATTATGTGGTCAACAATCATTTCATCTAGGTCAGATGAGAGAAATGGCACAATGAACTTGTTAGAACATGAGTGTCATTGTCTGGCTGAGTCAGTCACACCTCCCAAGGAGAAGTGACACTCTTCCTCACACACACAAACATGAGGCACACAGAACAAACACACGTTTGCAAAAATGCCTTATTTAAATATGTTTGTGACGTGAAAACAGAGAAACGCACACACCATGACTCAGTGTGTGACAGCTTGAAAGCGTATGTGTTACATTTCAGTAACACATAGGCTGACATCATTTGTCCTCGCAGTGACTCACACATGACGAGGTTTTAACACTCAAACCATGGTCACATGTGACACGCGCAACTAACTCGCTCTTGGGCTAAGCTGAATCCCAGATTTATAGGTGTTTAGACATTTGCGTAGCTCACAGGTTTAATATCAGTTGATGTAAGGCAGAATCAGTGGGTTGTCTTCTCTGGGCAAGATGCCAGCTGTTGGTGAGCCACCACCTTCACCTCCCTTATGAGGAATCTGGGCATACCAGCAGCACAGTGCTGTTTAGGCCACCCACACACGCTTGTTGATCCCTCAGAGACTTCCAGGAAAGCTCTGGGTCAACATCTGGCTACATCATCAGCAGAGCATGCTGGGAAATTCAAGCTGGCATGGGCAAAAGGCAGCGAATAGTGACGGCAATCTGTCAACATCAGTTGAATGGGTGCTCCTGTCAATCTCTCTCTCTCTCTCTAAATTCAGTTTAGCCCTTTAGTTTGCCAGGATTTGTTGCCTCACGATATTTTCCTCCACCACTGCAGTTTCACTTGTTCACTACCCAGAGACTGTCACAATCGCTGAGGGTCAGAACAGACTTTAATAAATAAATGGAGCCTTTGATTTGTAGTGTATCCCTCAGTGAAAGCCAGTCCCTGAACTGGTGTTCAACAAAGAGTTTTTCCAATTTCGTCTGTGGAACAGTGCAAGAGAAGCCCGTTTGGAAGATGTGAATCTTTAACACATAGGTGACAAATCTATAGTGTCATTATTTTTTAAATATTTAGTGATTCAATGGAACAGCAGGGACTATTTTCAGCAGCAGATTAACACACATTCGGTGCTCTCAGATTTGCAGCAGGAGAACCATTGATTGGCTCAAAATAAACTAAAGTGGCCATTTTTATTGTAATTTATCAGAGAACACATCACTTAGTGCAACTGTGTGGTTCGCTGGTGTGTTTTTAATAGTTGCTGTCAAACAGATGCACAGATGAATAATTGTGTAAATGTTGGTGTTGTTTTTATCTGAGGTTTCTAAATATACGCAGCTATCGTGAAGCTTTGTTCTTCAATACGAAAGAAAGAGATAGTAGACAATGTCAATGCATTTAAATGAGACAGCAAAAACAAAAATGTATCAAATCATTGATCCTTGTTCATAAACCTGTAAGATCAAAAATAAACATTGCACGTAACATTTACACTGACATCTCCAAAATGCCCCTGCAGCTATTTACATAACAGAGGTGTGGGCGTATGGTCAGAGGTTTACATAAACACGTATTTACATTCAGATAAGCTGCCCTCATACTTTGCAGAGTACAGTTATTTCGGTCATACAGTCTGTGCTCATGCATGTCCCTCCCAACTTCAGTGTAAAAATATAAATGTGCAACACAGGAAATTCTGGAGAGTATATTAAACTGAAGCCTGTGAAGCTGACATCTACTGAACCAGATAAATATGGATGATAACCTCAGTTCAGTTGTGTCGACAAATATGGGTCTGCTTGTCAAACACTCAAATATGCCCTGCAGGAGATGCCTCTTATACATGTAAGTCAAGAGATGTCAAACTCTTAGATGACACCAAAAATATCTTTAAATAACACTATTTCATACTATATTCATTCAGCATATTATCAGTTCTCTAATCATTATAGTTTCTGTTGATTCTTGCTTCTAATTATTTTTCATTTGAATTTTCACATGAACCATAAACTGTATTATTTAGATATGAGCATTGCTCATTTGTGTCTAATTAAAAAGCAAAGACTTTCCACCATAGACTGAAAATCTGTTGGACATATGGCGTTGAATCCTTGTTTTTCATGGGTATAACTCGGCCAAAGAACCAACCCCAGTGGTCATGTTTGATACCTCTCCCAATACACACCATTACTAGTGGGATTAACAGGATTGTGGTTTAACACACACACACACACACTCAAAGGGTTAGAGAGACAATGTGAGACAAGAGGCCCTGGCAGTGGAAGACAAGTCTGATGCCAATGAAAAGCTTCAAAATGAAAGTGAAAAACTGAAAAAAAGAATGAGGACACAGAGGGCGAACAGAGACAAAGAGCAAAGGAAATTGGGAAGAACAAGGGTGAGATAAATTGGATGGCAAGAGCCAGAAGCTGGAGTCAAACCCACAACATCTTGACTACATGGTGTGCCTTAGCCTGCTGCACCACGGAGCATACCAGTGTGTCTAACACGCTTTGGTTTCAGTCCATTTGGAAACAAATTCAAAGTGCTCAGACCCAGGAAGCCAAATTTTAAAGGGAGAAGAGGTGTGTGTGTGTGTGTGTGTGTGTCTGTGTGTGTTTAACAACTGTGCAGTTCTCAGAGATGAACCTTTTATTGTTTCCCAAACATTTGTGAATTTGCAAATTTAGTGAAGTTTTTTTTTCTAATCAACTTAATATTAATATATTTCAGTTTCATTCAATGTGTAGTTTTTATTTTAAAACTTGAGGTAAAACTGGCACCCTTTCCCAGCATGCACTATTTGAGAATTAAAACTCTCTTTTTGTAGTTGTATTCATGATTGAAACTTGCTGCATTTCTGCATGTAATACATATTAAATTAAGTCATGGTGTTTTCTTGTCAGAATAACAACAACAGCGCTGATAATGATGAAGGTTAATGTTCAGTCCCTACACTTGTTCACTTCTAATATAACACCTTACATCGTCTTACATGTTGCCATTGTCCTGACTCTTGTACAAAATGGTTGGAACAGCTGTTAAGTGAAAGATCTGACTCTTTAGACTGAGCAATGTGAGAAGAAAATTTAATCTGTCTGTAAGGATTGTATACAGTTGAGTCAACTTAATATTTAAGTACACTGAACTTGTTTTCTCAAGTTTTACAAATGTGAAACTGTGTCTAGTTTTTTCTGTGTGAAACTAGAAAAAGGAACAATTGGTTTTATCTTTATTCACAACTCAGCTCATATTTTCTCTTTATATTATTTTCCTTTATATATAAATATATAAAGAGCAATATAACAGTGAACTTGTTGTGAACAAGACATAAAATGAAACTTGTGGATGTCATTCAAATTACACAGTATTAACTTCTAATGCTGTCAGTGAGAGATGCATTTTACAATCAGATGCCCAAAAACAAAGCCAATGTTTCTTTTTTACCTTTAGCTGTTTTCGGTGTTGCTCTCCCTGGCTTTTCCTTTTCACTTTCTCAATGTCAGTAAGAAGATATGAGACAGATACAGCCACCTGCACACGCCCAGGTTTTGTATGATTTCAACTGTGGGCACCTAATACATTCACAGACGGACAAAAAATTCAAAGACTTGATAAAGAACCTACTCTGATATTTTTTGTATTCAAAGTAAATCTCACTGCAACATTACTCTGGTCAATGCAATCAGCCTAACTCTGTTACAGATTCCTAAAAACTAAAAAGAGAGAGAGATACTTAATTTGTTCCACACACTCTGTGACACACAGACACACTAAGACTAGCTGCTTCCTCTGATTTTAATACTGACAGACGCAGAAACACTTTGTGCAAGTGAAAGTGCACATATTGCAAAAGTGTCTCAACAACAAAAGCATAAAAACCTACAACCAATTGGTTCTTTGCAGGCCTCCGCTGACAGGCCCAAACATTAGGGTTATGCAATGAGGAGAGACACAAAATAAAAGAGAGACAACATCAGAGGAAAAGGAGACAGTGAGAAGCACAAGGAGGGAAAAAAAAGAAAGAGGAAGGTTTGTGAGACATCGAACACAAAAGCATGGTCACTTTCTATCTAAGAAGCCTGGAGAAAATGTGGAAAAAACAGGAAGAGACACAGACACAGCGGATATTACATCTGTTACCGAATAAAGAAAAGAGTTACCATAGTTCAGTGCAACAGCAAATGAAAAAGAGAGGACAGACATTTTATAAGCTATTAGAGGTTTTATAAACCCTTAAAGATTCCTTTTATTCTTTGACCTCTTCAGTTTTTGTCATTTCTATGTGCAATTTCACAAAACGTAAACCAAGATAAAAAAGAAACAGAGATCCGACAAGAAAATTGACAGCTTGTGAAAAGCATGGCAGTGTCTCCTCAGTGTCCTTTTTTCACGTGAGCCTCTCTGTGCATCAAAATGTCTTGTATGGTCTTGTATTACTCCTTGTTTGTGGTTGCACTCCTCACTTGTCATTTCACTGCACCGTGTTAACAAGGAACTTTCCTTGTACATTTAACCAGGCTGTGCAGTGATCCTGATTGTAATTCAGCGTGTTAGTGCCAACGCAGCACATTGCTCAGCCTCATAAGCAGCTCCTCACTCATCTCCACACACTGAAACTGTCCTGCTTACCCAGGATGAAATCACACCCGCTCGAAACAGAAACACCGTCACTAAAGACACAGCATACAGGTGCATGTACAATCACTCTGGTTTCACAAAGAGAATATAGATTTACACATAATTAACTAATTAACTTTGTAAAATATGTCTGTCAGCCTTACAAGAAAGAAGTCCAGTTGCCATGACTCAACTTCCAGATGACTTTGTAAAAATGTAAAAAAAGAAAAGAAAAGAAAAACAGGTTTAAATTTACTTTCTGTTTTATGAAGAAAATATATTTATCCACATATAGTATTTATTGCTTTACCAGGCCAATTTTGTTTGTTTGTAAAAAAAAAAAGAGCTTTCAACCACATCTTCTTCAGCAGATAAAGTTTGCTGATTTGAATTACTACCTGTCATTTTTAGGATTTCTGCTTTTCACATCTGCTATTTGTGTATTATAAGCACACTGTATTGCAGTAATGTTAATTATGAATGTAAACTGATTAAGCTGTAGGAATATAATTAGTTGAGCATCTAAATTGTTGTAAAAGTGCAGACACAACTTCCAATGATTAAATTTTAATACTTGACCATAAAATCTAATTTTGCACAATTTTGGTTCAGAGCCTCGAGTTTCACAAAACACAAAACTATTCATGCCCTTAAACAGTTTGTGTTTGTGTTAATTATTTATTTTTGTTTTAGTCCTTTAAAACCCAAACAACAAAATTAAGTTAAATTAAGACTTAATGGAAGAATGAGTGTTTGGATTATAAAATTAAAATTTTAAGAACACCACTGACGAATATTTAATTCCTACCCACATCTTTCTCACACCCCACACCTTCTTATTACAGTATCAGCACTGTTCAGTTTACCAGAGTGGGCTGTGTTGTAGGGCAACAGCCAGAGGAGAGACTGAGATGATGCATGTTCGGCCTCTTCATCAGCCCTCACAGCATAACAGGGCTGATAATGAGAAAAAGAAGTTGGACACATCTGGACATGGGTTTGTCAAGGTTCATGTGCAACCTGTAGTTTGTCTTTTTTATAATGAGAATCTCTTATTGATGTGGATCTTTTTCACTTTATAGTCTTTTTTACATTTAATTTGTTGAACTGAATTTTAGTAATGGTCATAGCACAACAAAACAATTTCAGGTTCTTTAGTCACTTTAGCTTCAAGCATGATGGACTTAATTGCTGCTATGATTTACTTCCACTGGCTTTTCCATCAACAAAGAACACGTCAGGATGTTCCTCAGTATTAATAATATCAGTTGTGGCTACTGCTTGAACTTTTGACCTTAAAAACAACTTTGGAAAAACCAAATAAAGCAAGAGCTTTCCAAGAATGAACTGGAAAGGATAAAATGCTGTCATCCACCTCCAGAATTTAAATACATTGCTCCAAACATGTCTGATATGAATGTGCTCTTAGACCACATTAAGTGCCAGCAGTCAGAAGTCAGTTCTTGCAACTCAAAAGCCCAAAGTCGCAGCCAGCTAGGTGGGTGCTTAAGCTGGACGCCTGCACAATTTTTACAAACTATCCTCGGCTGCCTCTCACATTTCTATGTTCCAGAATAATCTATATGACATCTGTCTGCACTGTTTTCTCATCAGTTTGTATTTCTGCACATTTCCCTCCTGTATGTCAAGATATGGCACATTTTCTGTATAAGTGGCCTCATTCCATAAATATATTCAAACAATAATAATGATGCAGCATGCGGAGAAAATGTGCATTTATTTTGATTTTACTGTAGGCAGAGCTCTTTTCTGAAAAGTTTGGTGTTAAATATACAATGTGCACAAAACGGTTACACAATGCCATGCATGGAGCTTTAATTAAGATTTGTCAGTGTTAATAGTAATTTAAGACATGTTGGCTTTTTTGTCAAAGTTTCAATTGTTTATTGAATTATTGGGTCCATTAACATATTTTATATATTATATTCTTAATGTTTCTCTGTCCAATAACTAAGAAGAAGTAGTTTCAATCCTTTATATTGATGTATTTTCCAACTGATTTGCTCTTGCTAGTATGTTTTGTATGCAGAACTATATAATAACTGTACTATGCACAGAACCCCAGATCAATTACCAACATTTATTTACCTAATTATTTGATCATAAATTGTACATGATTCTGATGATGCCTCTGGTGTGACATGTTGACTTTTACAATACCGGATCAAGATGAGACTCTTTCTTTAACCTTATCTAAGTGATTGAAGTGAATTGGGACGGGGAATGGGAGCCCTGGTCTCTGGTTGAGCACAAATACTTAAACAGACCTCCATACAACACTTTTGCTGTTGTGTGGTACAAGTACATTTCACTTCCTGCCAGTGCCAGTGGCCTTTTCTATGCAGTTTTCATTCTTCCCTCAGGCTGGGTGATGTACTGAGCTTCCTCCAGTACACCCCTCCCTTCCCTTCCTCCCTTTCTCCCTCTGTTACTTTGTCTTTCGGTGTCTTGCTGTCTCAGCCTCTCTTGTACTCAGCATGGCAGCACAGGATTTGTCTGCCACATTGCCTGTTTGCTAATATAACACAGCTTTTTCTCCATGCTCTCTTCCTCTTTCTCTCTGACACTCGTTGTCTCCATCTTGT
Source organism: Sandelia bainsii (assembly GCA_032362345.1). Taxonomy (NCBI): domain Eukaryota; kingdom Metazoa; phylum Chordata; class Actinopteri; order Anabantiformes; family Anabantidae; genus Sandelia; species Sandelia bainsii. The sequence goes on along the minus strand of JAUMHL010000008.1, from coordinate 6,670,853 downwards.
CTCTGTCTTCTATTTTTTGGCTTTACTCTCCCTCCATCCTGACTTTTTCACCGCTGAACCTCCTGCCCTCAGTCCCACCCCACCGAGACCCTCAAAATGTCACTTCTCAGTGAAAGAGGCAAAACAAAGTAGACATCTTTGTTCTCTCTCTGCATGTGTGTTGTGTGTGTGTGTGTGTGTCGCTGTCTGCTTTTGTCTATGGCCTTGTATGCCACTTTCTGTGTGTGTGTGTGGGTGCATGAAGTGTGCATGCATACTGTTGCACAGCATGGTGTGTTTATGTACTGTATGTGTAACAACATGGGTTTTTCTGTATGTAAGCATGACTTTTCACCTTTTTTGCAAAACTACCTGTTTATATGTGTTTTACTGTCTGCTTCTTTGAATGTCAGGTCAACTAAATAATACAAAGGACTTTTATTTTTTCTCATTGTAGTCAGTCATCACTTTGACCTCTTTCATATTCAATTCAATTCAGTTCAATATTATTTGTATAGCGCCAAATCACAACATCAGTCATCTCAAGGCACTTTACAGTGTAAGGTTTAGGACCTTACACAAA
>JAUMHL010000008.1:6642867-6670191 GCA_032362345.1 Sandelia bainsii | reverse complement strand
AGACAACAAAGGGTTTTGAGGAAAAACTATTAAATGATCAATTTCTACTCCATAAGTCAGAACAAGATCGAGGGTGTATTATGTTTTATATACGTTTGTATGTGCACACTTGCATGTGTGTATCCCTTCAAGAATTGACTGTATGTCTTTGATTCACTGTCAACACTTTTTGTATACAAGTAATGCGGATGAGTGTATTGTATGTATATGAGGGTATTTATACGCATGTGTGTATGAACAGTATATGGTTCCATGCAGTCTTTTTGTGCGTCTTTGTTTCCATCTTTGTGTGTGAGTGTGTGTGTCAGTGGGTGGTTGGGGGGTTTTGGGCATTCACGTTGTAAGTGGAAGTCACGACTCAAGCATCTGCTGTCAAAATCACAAAATCAAGCCTTTGTAAAACGCCTCTGCACACATGCCAGACAAGGCTGGTGTGCACGTATGTGTGTATTAAACAGCTTCACCTGTGAAGTGAGTGCCAATGTTTGCTCATTCTCTGGCAGCCTAAAAAACAGATGCCTTAAAATACTGGTTGATTTCACACCACAAAGATCACATTGATTCATTCTAAATACATTGGAGATTTTGTTAAGGTACCCTTTCCCCCCCTTTACAGGGACAGTTTGGCTAAGATACTGCAAAATACCCAATTACCACACATCCATTAAAGTGTAACAGCTCATTTAAATACTAACACTGAAGCTGAAAATCACCCCTCAGACTGAAATAGGTTTTTGTGTGTCGGTTAGCAATCCTCGCACATTCCGAAACCTTCATTCAGCAGTATAATGACATCATTATGAACAGGTTGCAGTGCTCAACCCACTGAGAACCACACTTTGTGGTATTATGCAACATTTAACCTATTTTATCTACTTTATAACATTGTTTTGGTTCCTCAGACACATTATGGCTCATCAACCTTCAGATGTGAAATCAACTATTTCAAACAAACAACCTCAGACAATTCCACTTAGGCTCCCTTCCTAGCATTAAAATGTGTGGGAGACAGCATGGACTGGAATGCAACTGCACAAGAGGGGGCCATAACTCCACAGCATGAGGAGTTGGTGAGGGGCATATTGAGTTGAAACAATATAGGCCTATATTACTGATGTCTTAGTACTGAGTAAGATTTTCAGTCAGACACCACAATCAAAAACATGCACATATTGAAATAAACATGTATTTATAACCTCTGATTTCTGCTTTCCCATTAGTTTCACACTGTGTCAGCCAGCTAAAATCTTTGAACCACTGATATTGAACTGATATTGCTCTTTGTGAAGACTCTTTACTCCCTTTACATAGCCTAGGCGTTTAGTTGATGATGATGCGTTTGTAAGATCCCTGTGCTTAATAGCGGCTCTCAGGCTTGATGTCGAGGCTTGCAGAGGTTGCAGGGCAGGTAGCCACAGCTTGGCACACCACCGGTGGCGGACCGTGGTTTCTAACAGTGTATGACCAGTGTATGGGATATACTTGCTGTTAAGTACCAGGTCACCAATTCTTAATGCGCTTCTTTGCATAGTGTGCATTGATTTGGAGAGTCGGGTGTCCACACTGTTAGAAATTAATGCTATATAAATATATAACCAGTGGGGCAGCATTAAATGAACTCAACAGCTGCAACAGCAGTGGCAACATTTCTGAATCTCCACAATAACGATAAATTAAAAAAAAAGAAAAACTTATTGAGCTTTTCCACAACTACCTGCATCTACAAACACTACCTTTCATTTATGTCGTAATTGCTGTGTTCATGCCATATTCTTATTAATCACTGTTGCTGCGGCTTCTGTTTATATTGTGCAAAGGCAGAAGTTCGTAAGGAAGAAATTCTTTTGTCAGCCAGGGATGATACAGCTTCTCCTAAGTTTACACAATCTATGCAAGAAAGTGTGAACGATGATGCCCATGGTGCTGCCGTTATGTATGCTCACGTGTGTCAGAGTCATGTCCTCCTCTGGTCCTTGTGTGTCTTTCTTTCCATGTCTTTCTGTTCCTCCCTCACCTTGGCCACTCCCCTCTCTCCACTCTCACTCCCTAATTGCTCCCAGATGCATCTCGTTTCTCATTAGTTCCTTCACTATTTCTGTCCTGCACTCTTCACTTTCCTTTGTCAGTTCATCCTGTTATGCCACCTGTTGTCATCCTGCCAGTCTGTCCTCGCTCATGCCTTTCATCTCAGAAAGTTGGTTTGGGTTCAGTTTCTGTTCAGTCCTTTATCTTTCCTTCATCTCTGCCACTCCATGTTCTCTCCTGGTCACCATTCTAGTGTTTAGTTTCTTCCTCCACTTTTCATCCTCCCTGCTTTTTAGTGTTTATTTTAGTACTCTGGTTTTTTGCCTCCTCTCAGAGTAATTTTCTGTTCAACGTTGTTTTCTGTTATGTGCGCCATTCTTTATTTAAGTTTCTTTGTTTGAACCCTCTCTTGTCCTGGTCTGCGTTTGGGTCCACCATTTCGTGCATGAAACTGACAGAGTGATGGTACACAGCAAGTATAACCTACTGTATACAAGACGGAGACCGTGTAAACGAGTTGCTGGTGAAGAAACATCAAGCAGTTAGGCACATTTTTTTTGTTTAGTTGGTGTAGCTCAAACCAGTTATTGTAATACAAAAGGAAAGTCCATATTTTATTACTGTACAACCCGTCCAGTTAATTTGTCAGTTAATCTGCCATAGTCACTCTAAATTTCCTCCCATAGCACTAATGTCTTGGATGTTTTGCATGTATTATTGTGAAATGTATGTCACTTATTTGCAGAGATACCATTTAATTACTAGTCTAATAAGATCATAGTGTCACCTACTGCTGACAGAATGATGGTCGCAAATGATAATAATAATTAATGTGGGGTAATTGTTTAGAAAATCCAGGTATAGCATAGATTTTTTTTTTATGGCATTGTTGCTAGTGTATTTTTAAACTTCCACAATTTTCTGTAAGTTTATTTATAATATTTTATAATTGTTTATATCCTTGTATAAATTTCTACATTACTCTTATTGTGTTACTGTGTATCATTTAAAATGTGCATCGTGTCTGTATGTATGCTGACAGTCTCATTGTAGGATAAAGTGGAAATGGATGTAGCCTTTCACCCCCAGGCCTGAGAATGGAGCTAAAGGGTATGTACACTTGAAGAATGATTGAAACCTTCCTGAGTGTTAATAATAATTTACTGTTAATAATGAGGCCAGTCTTATGTAATCTGAATACAGTACCTGAAATTGAATCATTCGCATCCTGATTTAGATTTCATCGTAATTCCTGTTACAGAAGTTTTGTGTTCTATTATGCGTCTCTGATTTAACTTGATATGGATTATGCTAGTATAATTGCTGCGCACATTCATAAATACTGGTGAGTGGCAACTTAGTAACTTGTTTAAGTGATGACACAAATTATTTCTTGTAATATGGACAATTTGCTGACATTTTGGTATTTCTATCTAGTTTTAAGGTTTACTTTATGGTCTTCCAGTGGCTAGACCTTTCTGCTAATGTTAAGAATTCCATATTTAACAACTTCATTTTTTTATCTCAATACTAGACATTTTAATTATATTTAAGAATATTTTTCCTATGTCTAGTAGAACTGAAGAAGGAATGCAATGATTTATGGTCTCCTTTGGGTTAATCGGAAAAGACTGTATATTAAATTCAAGGTCCTTATTATATCTATCTAAAACTAAAAGCAGTGCACTGATGTTATAGAACAGTGTTGTACTTCTTAGAAATTCAGGTTGAACAGTTACCCTAGATGCATATCAAAAAGCTAGTGTTCTTAGACTGTTGAGGTTTAAATCAGACAGTGTTTGGTGCAAAGCATTGTGTTATGGAGGAGGAAGCAAAGACGCTTTGGGATATAAAAATATATCAATAGAAGTAGAAAAGGCGTAACCCTATACAACTGCAACGACCTACCACCATACTGACTATATGTTCACAGTTAACATAAATGACAAGTCGCAAATATGTTAACATATCAATAAATATACACTACTATACTTGATCTTCTCTAACCCTAACCAAAGTGCTTTTCTTGCCTAAACCCAATTCTAGACTTGAACTTGGGTCTACGGTTTGTCAGTCCTGCATGTTCCATCCACCCCATACTCCTTCTTGTGGCTCACTTACTGTTAATAAATGTAGCACTTCATTCATTTAAAAAATAAATTTAATCACAGCATAATCATTAAAGGATTACGTCCACTACAGAAGCATAATCGTGGTTGCAGTTTAGTTGCATAGGAACATGATGTTCAGGAGATGGGGAAAAGACATATTTGACACAGACAGAAGCTTTAGGAGAGGATGGGAGCAGATCACAGCCCTCACATCCTCACAAGCTGTTACATTTCAGTGCTGTTCAAGGTTTAACACAGCAGCTGACAGTATATCAAGCCCACTGTTTTCTTCTTTCTCTTTATTTAAACCCTCCCCTGCTGTTTGTCCTTTGTCATTCCCATCTGTATTCAACATAATGTTGAGACAAGCTGTCAGGGAGGTCTGCTCCTACCATCAAAACCAGCTAAACACCTAGGATGAAGGTTTTTGAAACTGACAAGAAGCACCAACACCACTTCATTATTCCATAAACACTGTGTGGAAAGCCCTTTTTCCTATTTGGCTGTTCCACTGGCATCAGGAGCAAAAGTAAAGGTGTTTTAGAAGGTGTTTTTAAAGTTGGAAGGTAATTCCAATAATTAAAATGACAAAAAATGCCTCCAGGCTTTAGTTTTTATTTCCCTCTTAGACTATTTTTTCAGTTTAAGTGCATTCATCAGCAACAATATCTTCGCTTGCAAGAAAATAATATAACACATTGCACCATATTTAATTAAGTTGCAGTCTCATTGCCAGACGTCTACTCAATATGTTTGCACTGTGTCAGTACAGGAAATAAGTCTGTTGTCAGATGACTCTGTGGTACAGTAGGTGATAAAACATGTTTGAGTTTGAACCTGTGTCAAAGCAAGTGGTGTGCCAAATTCCTTTTCCCAAAATCCACAACTGAAAATTTGTTTCAGAATTCAAAAAGAAGATATACTCAATAACTGACCACAGAGTGAGTCAACTTTGACCTTCTTAAACCATAGACCCACTTCTCTCCCTCCCCATTGTCTGGACTGATTAGTGAACATTGCACATATATGATTTTTTTTGTATTTACATTTTACATTAAATTCAGTATTTGGTATTGTATTATACCACAATTACTACATTATGTCATACTATTTTATTATATACTATATTATGTCATTACAATACTAACATGGATAATTATATATAATTATTCTTTGTATTTAGTTGTATTGAGATGTCCCTCTACCCAGCCACTTTTTCCAGCTCCTCCTGGGGATCCCTATATGATGAAATATGTAATTCCTCCAGCATGTCCTGGGTCTGCCCTGTGGTCTTCTACCAGTTAGTTGGTCAGATGCCCAAATCACCATAACTGGCTCCTATTGAGGAGTAGTGGCTCTACTTCAAGGTCCTTCCTGTCCAAGGAAATTTCAATTCACCTGTTGATCTCGCGCTCCATTTTACCCTCACTCATGTCATCAAGATCTGAAGATACTTAAAGTCCTCACTCACCAGGGGCTAAGACTCACCCCCAACCCGAAGAGTAATCCATTGTTTTCCAGCAGTGAACCATGGCCTCATACTTTGAGGTGCTCTTATCTCAGCCACTTCACACTCAGCTGCACGGCTGCAAACTGCCCCAGTGCTTGCTGTAGGTCACAGCTTGATGAAACCGCATCATCTGCAAAGAGCAGAGAGGCAATTCATAGGTATCCAAACCAGACACTTTCTCCCACCAGCTGCGCTTTGTATTCCTGTCTATGAAAGCCAAAAGCATGATTGATGACAAGGGATAACCCTGGTAGAGGGTTATCCCTTCCCCGAAAGGAACACGGTCAAATGCCTTCTCCAGAACCACAAAATGCCTGTATAGCAAAAAGGTCCAAGATCCTCACAGGGGTATAGAGTTAGTCCATTTTTCCATGTCCAGGTTGGAATCCACATTGTTCATCCTGAATCTGAAGCTGGACAATTGGTCCTCAGCACGCTGACATAAGCAAGCAGTAACCAAGCCTGTCTCCTAAAAATTATGTTCGTATACAACTAAACTGTACTCGCAGAAAGGTTTTCGTGGGGAACGTAATTGCAACCGCATTATATATATATTTTTTATATCATAAATGACAACTTTCAAATAGTCTGTAGGTATCAAATCTACTGTCGTGAGGTGCAGACTTAGAGACAGAGGAAAGTCACGTATATGTCTGACATGTTGAGGACATGAATATCACTCAGGAGATACTAGATGAAGAACAGTTCTCTGCTACCCGGGGATTAAAGATACGCATGCAACGATGCTATTTGACAGTAATGATACATGATGATAAATACCCTCAGCTTCTCAGTATATTATTAACATGAAAATCATAGTATTTTTGTAGCAATACCAACAATGAAAATGCTGATTAAGCCTTTGTATCACAGTATAATAATAAAACACTAAAATATCATGTTGTGATATGTTCGCTGCTCCACTGCGGTTGCTGTACTATTATGTTTCATTGATACAGGAATTGTAATATGACAAAAATAATTTGATTTTGCAGGTGTTATGTCAGTGACAGATTTTAATTTACTGGCTTATTGTTAGTTCAACAGGTTATTACTTAGTAAGTACGCCTACATGTGCAGATGATTACAGAAATAAATCACAATAGAAAGATTAATTGAAGCCACGTGTGAGCTTTTATCAGGCCAGTCTCTTGCTGCTGCATATGAATTTGTTATGATTACCTAAACTTTTCTTTTTGAAGTGTGTGATATGACCACTCGGAACAGGAACTGTGAGAAAGGTTCAGGTCATGGTTAACAAGGCTGCTTTTTTGTTTTGTGGGTTACCTGTTTCCTAATGACAGGTTCCAACAGTGCGAGTTTACTCTGATCATATGTGGTCTTTCATGTGAAGGAGTCTCCTCCTTCCTCTCTTCAACCTTCTTGTCTGGCTCCTCTAATTTTCTGTTTTCTATCTTTTTCCCTCATCTTCAGTTTTCATTATTTCAGCCTTGTTTGATCCCTGTAAATCTTCACTCTTTAGCTCTCATTTTCTTCTGCCTTTATCTGTTAAACTCTAAATTAATGAAATAACAACACTTAAATAATTTCAGCAAATGACCTTGTGTTGGAGTTCTTGTTTCTGATATGTAGCATTGCCTTCTTTAAACACCACACAGCCCTACCTGCTTTCCAGAACTATGCAACTAACTGCAATGCACAGGCTGGGTGTGGCTAGCATTTTTTGTCTCTTTTTTATAGTTAAGTAGTAAAGCATTTTGTTTGATTCCTAGATTACTTTGCTCCCACGTCAGTGACTGTTGTTCTTCCCACTAATGTTTCAAGTACAGTTTGTGCTCTACAACTGTTTCTGCTCTGTCAAAATCAGCAATTCGAAACACCAACCCTGTACAGCACACACTTGTGCTGAGGGAGAAAATAAGAATTATGATGCTCTTTTTTTCTTGCAGAGGTGGTAATGGACTGTGGAAGGCTACCTCTGTTGTATACATAAGATAACACAGGATGGAGAATAAGTAATTGATCAGAATATAAAACCCTTAAAGTCTTATTTCATGCAAAACATCTGATCTTAAACATTTTATCTATTTATATTCTTAATCTCCTAAAGTGAAACGATGACTTGTCCTGCACCACAAGAAGCTCACCAGCTCTGGTTATTGGTAAGTGTCTTGCACCAAGACACTTCAGCTGAACCTCTGAAGCACAATCCCACAATCAAAACCAAATTAAACCACTGACTTATTTTGCTGAGAAAGTGCAGGAGCTGACTCTTCCACCCCCAAGAGTCATAAGATATGATTTTAGATGTCATTCTCAGTAGCCACATCCTTCATCTCATCCTTGGAGGATCCCAAGATGTTCCCAAGCCTGATTAGATCAATAATCCCTCCAAAGGTTTCTTCACCTCAAACGGCTCCAATTAACATAACATAACCTTTTTTTTGTCACAACCCAAAATTTGTGACCATGTACATCAGTTCATCAATCTGAAACCTCATCCTTAAATTCCTCTTATAGCCTTTGTTAAGCCACAATAACAGTTAGTCCGAGCATTGACAGAGATGGAATTACCTTTAATATTTCACATGATACATTATAGTATAATGTAGGCTTCCAATGAGTAAAACAACAGGCTTATGTTATACTAACCACTCAGGTGCACTGGGTTTCTCTTTCTTAACCTTTTCCTAGTTTAAATACAGTTATTTCACTCCTGACTGATGTTAGGCTACCCTCAACAGAACCAAACACTGATTGTGTTTTTATATCTATAAAGGAAATGCTGCGTGAAATTTAATGTGAAAATTGCAGAGGGAGGGTGGGATAGGATTATCTCTAGAGAAATTGTCAAATGTAGATTTGATTCTCTCTGCCGCTGAGGTAAATAAAGTTCTCATAGTGGTCCTCAAGAGTTTCTCTATTTCATATGTTGCCTGGACCTTGAATATCAAGATTCAGTTGCCTGTCCAGTTTGTTGACATGAGTGGAGGTGGAGAATATATTATATTAAGTGGTGTCTCTAATGTTTTGGCCAGTTCATTCATTTTAAATAAGATTATGAGCTTGTAAAAGTAGAATTCAGGGCAGAGTTGCTGTTTTGTTTTGTTTTGTATTTGATTCTATCGTGTGCCTAATGAAGTGGCCAGTGAGTGTATTTCATGATTTTAACCTCAAAACACTGAGGTCTGAACCACAGGTGCTGAGATATATAACGTCTGTGTGTATCAGTGCACCTCTCTCCACCAGCTGTAATTCATAGGAAACGTGCACCAGCTGTTAGCCACCCATGAATACAGATGAGCAGCTTACTGTGATGTGGCCAGAGGGTCGTGACAAGGCTCAGCAGAGAACTAACTCATCACGTAATGAGTGATCCTTATCAGCCCAGCCCAGAAAGCCCACAAGTTCAAATGTAAGGCCAACACACACACACACACACACACTGAGAACACACTTTATACAGACAGAATTATGTCCATCACTGTGAAGGTTCACGCATCACGTGCAGGTGAATGAATAAGAGAGTACACTGATAACTCCAATATCTATTTTAAATTCACTCCCATTAATCAATGTGTCTGCACATATTGGTTTCTTAATGATAAAGTAATAGCCAATTATCATCTCAGTAACATATAATGACAGGTGATTCAAATCAATTCACTCACAGGGCAATCATGGGATATAAAAACAGCCCGTAGAGAAGTCTTTCATAGACAAGGACAGTTTCAAACACCAATATGTTCACAATATAGCAACCAACAGGTACAAGATTGGAGGAAATATTATTCATATCTACAAAAAAATGTACATATACTGTACAACTGAGCCAAGTGCATTTGGGGTTAACCAAAGAGAAAAGATGGGTTATAAATACAAATGTAAATTATAGAATACATAATTAAGACTGGGACTTCCTGTGATCAGTTCTACACTCATTTAACAGCTGGAGGGCGTTAATACCTGACAACTGCAAATGATCTCTCACAGTAGTTTGATCTAAAACTAGAAAGCTTTTGCATGGAAATCTTCAGTCATACACTCAAGATTTGGATTCAACTTGCAGCCTGGATTAAGTTATTTATTCTCAGTCATCTGTTGTTGGCAAACCATTTCTTTTTTATGGGTGACATTTTTGCTTTTAGCTTGACACTATAACTAATGATCTAATGTAAAAAACGGAACGTTATGACATCAGAAACGTTTGTAGTCTTATTAAATGTTGAAGGATTTGAACTGAAAAGCCAACTAACAGAACTGTCAGTAAATAAAATAATCAATAGCCTAATGTATTTAGCTGTTCTGTTTTAGTAGAAATTTGGAGAGTCAAACTCCTGTCAAAAATGAAATGAAATTTTTAAACACATTAATTTTTTTTACCTTGAGGCCTCAGTAGACTTAAGCACTTCATAAGTTGGGTTCTGATTAATACATTTAAAAAAATGACAACCTCTAGTTACTGTAATTGCAAACTGTAAAGTGTCTAAATTTGAGCAAGTGAAGGATTTTCCTGCACCGCTGCACATATGTAATTCTAGGTCACTGACTATTTCAGCTGTGACTATCAAATGCCAATTACTTCACTATTAAATTTGATTTTATATTACCTCATATGGCATATTCTTGAACTTCTGCAGCATGAGACCAAAACTGAGCTAATTTAGTTTCACACTGGGACTGAGGCTGATTCAAATGTTCTCATATTTGCATCATGGAGGGATCCAAACTGAATAAACTCCATTTTCCACCGTTGAAGCCAATTTTATTGAAATACACTCGTTTTCCTGTCATGTGGGGAACCAAACTGAGTAAATGTAGTCTGTCCACCTTGGAAGCTTTGCTTCTTCAAGCAGACTAGTAACTCACGTGGGGATCTAATCTGAGTAAATGTGGTGAAATGAATTGAAAGTAACCTATCTAACTCTCATGGATAACTCTCGATTTGAATCAAGAAGTATGGCCTCAGGAGCATACAGTAAGAGATAAAGTAAGTTGTCAGACTTTTTTGCATGTTTTATCTACAGTGCAGCACTTTGCTCAGTTATTACATTCCCTTCTTTCTTATTAATTATTGATATAGTTTCATGAACTGCATAAAAGTGTTTTATTATCATTATAAAATAATTATTTTCTATAGTTGTATTAGATTTTATAACATTGAACATATAATTTAATAATTAAACATTGTGTTTTTAAAATTGTGTTTGATCAGTATGTTTAAATACTATTTAATACTGGAATATTTACTAAATTAGAATTAACAAGAAAAGGATGATAGAGACAAAAAAAGAGTTTTTGAAAGTTTTTGAAAAGCTTTTCACATGTGCCTGGGGATTTATGTTTTACTGCTGTACAGCTTCCCTGGAAAAATAAATATGTTTAAACTCACCTGTCCAAATTTAATACTTTGATTACTATGTAGATATTATAAAAGATATATATACACTTAGAAAAATTATATTATGTTGTTTTGTTGGCCCTTTTGATTGGCCCAGTTGAACTGATTGAAATGAGATTTAAGTGCTAACTCATTTTAACTTTATTTACATTCAGATCATGGACAGTCTAAGAACTGTATAACAGCAGACTGTGTTGGCCAAGTAGAAATAGGCCTTAAATTACTTTTACAAGCCATCATTTCACCAGTTCCCTGTTAAAAAATGTAAGAAGAAAGTTATAGAGAATGATTAGGTATTTAAAATCTGTGTCTAGATCATCATAAAGGTGTAATCTGTCACATACAAGGTTGAAAAGATTATTAATTGATTCATTTAACTAATAGTGGTTGGAGTCAGAAAAAAAGCTACCATGTGCGTGACAATAATTGTTTTTTCACAAATAACCCCATGAGCTTTGCAAAGAAAGATGCAAGAGTGGTCTGACTGAAAACAAACAGAACCACAGTCCAGTATGGATGCTGTGTTTCTTCGTATTGTGATTATCTTGTGTATAGAATTGTCTGTGTGGTGATGAAACAACACACAAATGCACTGTGCCTCCAGAAACACATGGTACAACACAAAGTTGTGACCCCATCTTAGTGGTTCGCGTTGTTTATACCCATTAACAAGTGAAGGAAAACAAACACGTGCATGTTTTTTGAAATACATGAGTGGTTTAAAACATACTTGTTGAAAAACTGGTGCAACCATCACCAGATACTCCAAGTTGCACTTAAAGTCAAATTGCCTCTTATAAATGTATGTCAGTAAATATGTCTATAACTAACATGTATAGGGAAAACAGTGCCCATCAAACAAGCCTAGAGCTCAAGGTGAAGTCCTCAAATTACTGCTTTTTTCTAGCATACTAAAAAATCAAATCACTTTTTATTTGTAGTCCAGCCTCACAAATCACACAATTGTCTCAAGGGGCTAACAATCTGTACAAAAATGACACCCTCTGTCCTTATAACCTTGAATCAGATAGGGGGAAAAAACCCTGACTGACTGAAAGCATAACTACTACTTACAGACAAAAAATGTTGAACTTACAATAATATAGAAGAAAAATCAAATTGTGTATCCTTAATTTTTAGAAGCTAGAACAGGTTCATGTTTTACACTACTACGCGCAAATTCTGTATGTGACAGCAGAACAAATACATGAGAACTCATTATTGATATGTTTTCATAAACCGTAGCTTTCCAGTCATGAATCAAGATCCTCTGCCCTGCTAATGTTCATTTTAGCTTTCTAATCAGGTTCTTCCTGACATCTGGAACACACAGTAAATGCAATTATCTTCTAGTAGCATGTAGGATTGAAATCAGCAGTCATTTGGGTCCTGCTGGACTGGTATCATCATATCTGACTCTAGTTTGACTAATGTTACCAATTTTGGTGGTGTACCTCTTTTACTATGCCACCCTCCTGCCCCTTTTATCTTAATCCTTTACACAACTGGAATGAATTGGTATTAAATATGGAACAGGTACTCTAAGGGTACATCATTCTACCCATTAAAGCTGCACAAACCACTCTGTTCCTGACAGAGGTACCAAATCAGCTTACAGTATCTCAGAGTTCATCACAGGTTGTGGTAAATCAAGGTTTTTAGGGTGCAGGTTGTAGCATGTAGCATGGCCTGGTTTCCATGTTGGGACAAGAGTGATGTCCTTTTATCAGCTTTTGAAGTTCATTGCAACTGTAACTGATTACATTTTGTATGAAAGACAGAATGAAATATTCTCTCTCTAAAAACACAATTTATTTATCTACATATTACAACCCCATTTCCAAAAATGTTGGGATGATGTGTAAAATCTACATAAAAGTCAAAGTTCACCAATCTGTGAAAAGCTCTGTCTGGGGTATATCATCATCAGCAGTACATAATATTATCATCACAAGATTCAGAGAATTAGGAGACATCTATGTGTGCAAGGGACAAGGCCGAAAAGCAATATTGGACAACCATAATTTTCGGGCGTTCAGATCACAGGCATGATTCTGTGACGATCACTGCACAGGCTCAGGAATGCTTCCAAAAATCACTGTCTGTGAACATAGCTGGCCGTGGCAACCAAAAATGCAAGTTAAGGCTCTGTCTTACAGAGAAGAAGCCATAAACGCCGCCGTCTCCTCCGGGCCAAAGACAAAAAAACTGTTCTTGTGCATTTTCTCAGTTTAAATATTTTATATTTTCTTTGTTGTATTGTAAATAAAAAGCTTTAAGAGCTTTTTGAGATTTGATTTTAAGAGATGCAAATCATTGCATTCTGTTGTTATGTAGATTTTCCTCAGCGTCCCAAGTTTTTTGGAATTGGGGTTCTCAAGTAATTAAATATGTAAGTCTCACACGTAGTCGCATTGATGCAAGACAAAGAAAAAGTCATGTTAGTCAGTCTCTCTTCCCTGGAAGTAAATAAAGACTTTAAACGATGACAGTTTGCATTGTGTAATCCCCAGATTTGAAGTCAGATTTATTCCACAGATGGTGTTATTTTCCTTTAATCTTGGAGTCTTTTCACTGTTTTTGTCGCATCAGCTAACACACATTTAACCCACCTGACTCTGTCTCTGCTCTGTTTTCTGTGTTATTCTCTTTAAGCTGAGTATGTAGGTCACAGCAAGAGTCACAGAAATTCTTGCCTTTAGCATAGAAATATAAACATAAACATATATTCACAAATTAGTGCACTTTGCCTATTTATGTACTGTAGATGTGCAGAAGTTTTCTTGTCTATTTGAAGTCGAGTTAGATTGAAACTTGCAAACCTTAATTTGAAGTTTGAGAAATAGAAATGCAATTGGAAGAACAGAAATAATTATAGACAGCTGGGATAGGCTCCAGCACCCCCCGTGACCCTTACGAGGACAAGCGGTTAAGAAAATGGATGGATGGAAATAAATATATTAGCAATGTAAACATAAATGTTTCAGAATTTATTGATCCTCACATCTGAATTTACTTCATTTCATTGAATCCCGGTCCAAGCACAGTGGGACACAAAGGAACTAAGCTAATGACTGAAGTGCCGTTAAAGAAAATGAATGCATTATTAATTTCACTTTTATGCAAGTAATTAGTATGACAGAGTATGCTTTGCACATTTAAAAGAGAGTTTTAATTTTGAAATGAAACTCATATCTTTTCTGAGGGAAATTTGAGTGTGTTTTCTGTCTCTCACCCTTCATTTCAAATTACAAAGCTTCAAAATTACCCATTAACCAGCTCCAAACTTAAAGCCTGTGTCTTTGTGGCTATGCAGTGTTTGGCAGCCAACATGCATGCTAGTAGCTCAAGTGGGGTTTGCACTCCAGAATTTCTTATGTGCTGTACAAACACACAATATTCAGAGAAATCTAATTAGCTATTCTCTGTATAGTAAATATTCAGTTCTGAGTGAACTGATATTTTAGGGACCTATAAGTCATTCTCATTTTGTGTCATCACTGACAGGTGTACCATCATACAACTATGATGTTTTACCATTTTTTGAAAATGAAACATTGCAGTGGGAGCTTGTTAGAACAGAGCACTGTTTATTCTGTGGACACTAACCTTTTTGTTTCATTGTGGAAATCTTTGACAACCCAAAATCACATATCCTTTCAATCTTAATAATGGACAGTTTTTCAGATGAGTTTTACACTGGGAGGGGCAACATACTATTTGTGCTGTAGCAGTACTTATACTGAGGTTTATTCACTTAAGTAAAGAGCTGCAGTGAAAAGGATGTTGACACTACTCTCGCTCTCAGTAAAAAATGATAGATTCAAAACTATAATAACTATGGCTTATAGTTTTATAGTCACATTGTAGATTGGCAGATTGTAAAAAAAAATACCACATGGAAACATGTTTGTCTGCACAACATATAGTAGGTATGAAGAGTAAAGTCTTGCCTGAAAAACCACTCAGTCTGCAACCTCAGCCACTGGTTTTCTCATCAACTGCACTTTACCAAAAACAGAAAGAACCAGAATTACCACCATTACCATTGCAGCTGGATGCCTCTGCCAGCCGGTCAAACAGCAGTTTACGTGCATGTCTGTTTGATCTCATGTTCTAATAAATTTATGTATGAGTCTTAGCGAATGTTTGCACCAGATATAATGAAATTCCCTCCAGGCGTTTCTGAGATATGGGACATACATGAGGTCACAGTATAGGTCACCTTGACCTTTGACCACCAAACTCTACTCATTTCATCCTTGAGTTCAAGTAGATATTTGTGCCAAATTAATATATATATATATATATATATATACACACATATATTACCATGTGAAAGATGCAGTGTAGTGCATGGAAATATAATACATATAAAATATTTAGTTAGAAACCAAAATATCCAGAGGCAAAACATTTAAAACTTAGAAAGCTGATAAAAAAACACAGGGAAGTAAAGAAGTGAAGTACAAACAAAGTGTTTTACTGAACAGCAATTTGCAGTATATAGGATTACATTCACTGACTAAGACTTGATATTGGTGCTTTTTATGGTAGGCTCAAAGTTTTTTAAAGATTCAAAGTAATTCATGGTGCACACACACACACACACGCATGTTCCCACCATGAGGTTTACTGCTGTGTTTATGAGCCTAGCTGTCATACAAGTAATTAAAACCAATAAGGACCAGGATGATTCAGAAGAAGTTGTTAGTCTGGCACTGTGCAGTTGAAAGATTTCATATGAAGAGATAAATGAAAGAGTACTGTACTTTAGTACTTGTGTCTGTTCTCCGCCTTCTCTTTTGTCTTCTGTCCCACACTTTTTTCTTTATTTTTTAATATCAAGCAACATTTCATCCACAGTTACTCTTTCTGCACTCAAAATGAGGTCTGCAGGAAATGATAGCTTTTGTGATTACTCAGTGAATATAAATAACACACTCAGTTGAATTTTTGGCCAATTGCAAGCATCGCTTTCCCATTATTTTTTAACACAGTGAGATTATTAAGTACCAAGAAATGTCACAGTCATAAAGTCCAGGGTGACTCATGTGAAAGTGGTTTTTTGCAGACCATCACTGTGTGAAATTTTGTGATTTGTGATTAAAAACATGAATGTGAGACTAATTCGAGCAGAGATGCAACATCTAAACAACATTCACACAGTTTGTGAAGCACAAGATTTTTAATTTAAGGCTTTCTTCATGCATCAAATATTCCATCACTCCACGGAGGAACAGTGTAAACAAAGCTGCTGTTTTCACTGTGTGGCATCATGCTGCTTACTTTGAATGTGTTTTAATGCCTGTGGTCGATGCCAAGAGTGTATGTGTGTGTTTTTTGAACATTTCTGACTGTAAAATATTTTAAGAAGTTATCAAAATTGCCTTAGTACATTTAACATTTTACAGTAGCAGTTTGATATTAATGCATCTAGGAGTAGCTCTTGTATAATTCATATATGAAGACCAAGAACGACGTTCCTCTTGATTATTAACCCAACAATTTTCTCTCTCTCTCTTGCTCTCTGATGCTCTATTATTGTGCGCATTTACTGTACGTGCTTGTGCATCCATGCATTCATGTAGCAGCCTGAGTGAATGTGAGTCTCCTGAGTGTTACAGGTGTCCACCTAAATACTAATAGTTTCAGAATTAAATAGTAATATTAGTAGTAAAAAGTAGTAATTTCAAAGTCAGTTATTCACCAAATTAAGTTCACCATTATAGCAAATCCCCAGTGCATGATGAATTTCTTGTAAATTTACTTTAATCTTAATAATCTAGAACAATGTATACACATTCATCTTAACAAATAGACCTTAAAATATTCTATTTTAAAAGTAGGCCATTGTACATTTAAAATTGCCAACCAGTTAAGGTGATGCAAGTTCACCACAGCTGCACTAACATACATTTTTAAATGGATGAGCAGGGAAGGGGAGGGTGGAAGGAGGGAAATGGAAAGGGGGGAAAGATGACAGCTGAAGAAAGTGGATGCGAGACACAGCAGGAGAGCAATGGAAGAAGGAAAAATGGATGGTACCGTTTTACTGTGGGTGTGCATCTTTTGTGTTCATCAATATAAATGATGTAACATTTGTATTAGTTATTATTCGTATGGTTGTGGCATGGATTGCACAAATTAAAAGTGCACAGAACAAATCCAACCTGCAAGACTTTAGAGCATTAGAGACAAGATTTAAATAAAATCCAGTTTTCCAAAATGCAATTGTTTTGTTTTGTTATATTCTCATCTCAACTTCATATTTATTGCCAGTTCAACTTCTGGGAAATAAAACTCAGAGAAAGTATAACTATGAACAGGCTAAATAAAATATGACAAATTCAAACACATTTGAGACAGAGTCTGTGTGTTATAACTCAAAACACAACTACACGCATCAATCTGTCGTCGCTTGTAGATTATTGATTATTGAAGATCTGAAATGTGATTATTGAAGATTTGAAATTAGATTTTCCATTCAGCAACCTTTTACATTCTAGCAGACAGTTTCTCATTTTGTGTACGTATTTCCATTAATATATTGTGCGTATGCACCCTGAGGTACATCAGTGACTTTGTGTGTGTATATCTGTTCCTTCAACTGACAATGACAGAGACAGAAGGAGAATGAGAATGAATCAGAGATTTGGGGAATTGGATAGTGAGACTTGTTGTCATCCAAATATCAAGAGAACCCAGCTACAAATGAACAACTAAAGGACCTGAATGTGTGCGTGTGCATGTGCTTGTGTGTGCATTAATACTGTATGTAAATCTGACACAAGATTGTGCCTGCGTGTGTATGTTTGTGCCCATGAACGTGTTATATTAAACAGTGACATGAGGAAACAGTCTTCAAAAGAAACCCCAACAGACACACACTCTCAAGTACTCTGTGTTTTTGTGCACCTTAAGTCATTTACTTAGCTGGAAGTGTCTATGTAAATTTGTGTGTGTGTGCGTGTGTGTGTGCATTTGCCCAGCTAATTGAAAAGTGGCGCTGTTGTAAACAAGCTGAGAAAAGAGCGGACATTTTTCATGTGGCACAGTGGCTTTACACAACAGGGAAGTGTGTGTGTCTGTCTGTGTGTGTGTGTGTCTGGGGCCTGCCAAGCTCAGATGGCAGTCCCTTATCTCAGGTACCTGCATCATTACATCTCCTCTCTCATGCCCTCTGCCATTTGCTGATCTTTTCCTCCTCTCATCTTCTCATCACCTCTTCATTCCTCTTTTATGTCTCTCATTTTATTTTCTCCTCTACCTTTCCCTGTCTAATCTCTTCTTACCGCGGTGCAATTGTGGTTGTACTTCAGCAAAGGCTTTCGAAAACTAAATGAGATTCTGCAACAGAATATCTCTGTTGCCATGAATAAACCAGTTTACACACTAGTGTAACTTACTGGGCAATACATTAACCCCACAGCATTGCAAATGATGATTTATAGTCGTAAAAAGAACTATTGTTCTCACTAACTTACACAGTAAATATAGCCAGATGGCAGAACCAAGGAGACTGACGACATGAACTTCAGATTTGAAAATTAAGACTGGAGACCAACATGATTAAAAATGCATCAGTAATACAACCGGATTACGTTTTCTATAAACATTATGAAAACATCTTCACAATTAACGTAAATGCCAAGTTGCAAATACTTTCATAACATACTTGCCAAAACTGAGAACATGTTAACATGCTAACACTGGCTACAAAAACACAAAACCAAAGCACAAACTACTGATCAAACCTAAAGCTTGAACTGTACCAAATATGTTTGATGCAATCTAACCAATTTTTGTTAAGATATTTCCTGCAAAACAAAGTACAGTTAAAAACTACTGAACAACTGCCTGTCCTATTATTAGTTTATTTTATTATTTCATATTTATTATATTAGTTATTTTGAAGTATTAATATTAAAGCATCACAACACAGTCGCCATTAACAATGAAAGTCATAGTTAAAATAAAGAATGGGGAAAATTGACATCAGTTTTTTATCACTTAAATGATAATTAACATGTTAATGAGCAGCAGTGTGAGTCTAACATTAACGCAATAACAGAAAAACCAGACCAATGTGTAAGTGTGTCTGTGTACGGTATACTGAAGAGACAAGGTGTGTGATTATTAACAAGTTTGCAATTACGATGCAGGAAAATGAACAATGTAGAGACATGCCCCAGGGGAGTAGCTTCAATTTGCATTACATTACATTAATCTAAACATAACACATCATTAATCCATAATTGATTTGATGATGACGATGATAAATTAACATATCTTTATGAGCGGTAAAACAAGTAAAAACATTTTATTTTATATAGATTAAGATGAGAAGGTTACATAAAGTCAATAAAAACACTTAAAAGCATCGCTATACATTCAGGAACTTCAACACTGAGCATTCCTGGCCTAATGTCACTTCTCGTGTTAACGTGCTACTAACAGAATAGAAACACCTGACTTATTTCTGGTGACTGTGCCAACATAAAACAGCCGTGGCTGACATTTAGGCTGAACATCCAGTTTGTGACTGACTCCTCTCCATCCAAACTGAACAGCAGTCTGCTGACACGTGCAGCCTGCTGGCTGACAGTGTGTTTAGGAATCAGAAATTTTGTGCTAAATTTCATATTTTATTTGTGAAATAATTAACCTTTTGATGTGGTAAGTTGACTTTCATGAATTCAACCTGCTACATCCTGCTGATTACAGAACAAACACGGTGATGAAAAACCTGAACTGTGTGTATGAGAAAACATTCTGTAGATATGTGTGTGAAAACAAAAAGTTGAATGTTATGTGTTCAAAACACAACAGGTGTTCTGTTGTCTCACACAGGCACATATGCACACACACACACAGAAATATACATAGTGCACTGACAGAGTGACAGAACTGTGCATGTTTGTGTGTGTGTTAATGCATTTTGTGTTCGTACACACTTCAGTGTGCATGTTGATGTGCCCGGTTGTAAATGTGCACATGTATGTTCAAATGGTGCATTTGTGTGTGTGTGTGACAAAGTGTTGGTGCGTCCTCTTTGTTATCACAGAAAGCAATCTAAATGGAGATGGTTCCTTCCCCCTTTTTAGAGACACAGAACAAAAGCTCTGACTACAAAATGAATGCAATCACAATTTCCTCCCTCCCTCCCTTACTCCTTATTTGTATCATTCTCTCTCTTTTTTTCTGCAGTCTTATATTTAGATGTATGACTCTGCAGAGATCTATACTCATATGAATAGAAGCTACAAAGAAATATGAGCTTCTCTAAGTTTTCCTCAAGTACAAGGAGGACATTTCATTAGGGAACTTGCACTGAGCACAGGTGTGTGTGATCTGTATGTGTGTGTGTGTGTGTGCTGAGGTTGGATATATAAAGGGACATTATGATTGAGGCAGATATCAGGTAAAAAGACAGCAGAGTTCACTTTCTCCCTTGTCTGCAGGATGAACAGTGCTGCATGCGTGTGTGTATGTGTTTGCATTCTGGTGATGCACAACTCAGGCAAACTGACTAAAAGAGAACTGACTGCAGTAATCTCCTAAAACCACCACACCTCTGTCTCTGTGGTTCTGTTTTCTAATGCAGCTCATAATCCTCTGTGCAATATGTTTCTGTGCAATATTTTTTTTTCTTTTTTTTCCCCGTGTTTCTTTTTACATATTTATTATACCTTGTGTACTTCTCTGCTGCTCTTACCCTTGTACTGCCGTAACAATGCAAATTTCCCACTTGTGGGACTAATAAAGGTTTATCTTATCTTATAAAACTGCAAATAAAAACACCCTTTACACTCAAATGTACACATGGACACTGGATCAATCACTGCCTTGACCCAGAATGGCTGAAATAGCTGAGGAATTGGGCAGTTTTCATAATTTCACTTTCTGCACACTGCAGTTTGTACAGTTTCGCAAACACCACTGTCACATTTTCTTTTCTGCCCTATACATCAGATTTCAGACTCAGTGCCAGATCATAGCACCTAAAGAAGATCTCTGATTACACTTTGGTGAGGAGAGGTGTCACTGAGGGCAGTAAGGAGGAGTGCAGCAGTCGGAAGAACCATCTGCAACTTAAAAACAGTGAGACAAACCGTGGCTTGTGTCAGTGTCCAGGACAAAAAAAAATGAAACACAACAGCAACACAAGGCATTAGATCATTTAGACTATTCCTCCCCAGGGAGTCAGGTTTTGTTTTACCAGACACCCACAATGCAACAAAGCATAGGCTTAGTGCATAATCCTCTAATCTATGCTGGAACTATAAATGGTTGCAAACATACAATGTGAAAATGTTTTTATTCATTCAACCAGAAAAATATTTGAATTAACATATGCGGTAAATGACAGTTTTACATTGTTCAGTGATAGTGATAAATTAATTAATAAGGATTAAACACAATTCCCAAGATGTAAAAAAGTTTCTGTGTCCGTGGGTCAACTCTATTATAGCTGATATTTCAAGATCCTTCATGTTGGCCAAATGTACACATACAGACTTTCTTTTTAAAAACCTAGCTGAAGATAAAAAGACACCTCCAGAGCCACGTAATACTTAATACAACACTTGAAATAACCCTTCTAATGGGTGGTAAAATTACAGAGCAGTCATGTGATGTTAGAAGTGGTGTCATGTGAACATATAGACAGGTGACAAATTACAGGAAAAACTGAGCACTTCTGAAATGCAACTGACCTATGCTCTATACAGTCCCTGAATGCCACACACACACTGGTTACTGACCAGTGTAGGGACACACATCAAATGAACAAAGCTCTTCATCTGAAGGATCTAGAACACATCTTGTCATGTTGGTCTCATAGCGACTTTTTTAAACAATGTCAGCTTATTATAATAGGTTGTTTTGTCTTAAATGCTCTAATCTATTTCCTAATTTCCCCATAGAGATTATATTGTACTTAATTTGATCAATTCTAAAGTCATCTCATCCTATAATGCTTAGCTCCCAAAACGCTCAGCACCATTTGAATAAATTCTGTCCCCGTCTATGAGCTGTCTTGTCTGCTTCATCATTTGTCCCAGATAACAAAGTGACATACGCACCTGCAAATCCTCAAACTCATCAAAGTGCATTTCCAAGTCATTCATAGTTTTCTTTTTAAGACCCAAGCCTCATTTCCCTTCATACAGACCTTATATTCTTTCTTCACTGACGCAGGCACAGCGATATATTTGTGTAACTCATTGGCATGCACCAGGCGGGTGGAGCTGACGAGGTTTATTAAAGGGATCTGGAGCCTGATGCTGTCTCCCCTCATTAACCTCAATAGCACCTCCGACAGGTTATCTGGCACACACAAGCACACACTCGCACAAAAGTACGAAAGATGAATGAGGGATGTGAAAAGATGAGACACAGAAGGGAAAGAGAAGCTAGCAAAAGCTAAATGTACATTTAAGCAGAATTTATTCAGTGAATTTTACTATTTTGTTATTAGAGCCACATTTTATTGCTCCAAACATCTAATGTGTCAGCTGTACAAGTGTTACATGTAGTTTTTTATATAAAGTTGAGTCATACAACCTCCTAGACAATTTCTATCGAAAGAGGTCACAGCACAGAATATGCTGGGATGTCGCTCGTAACTGAACCATCCTGTACAGCAACAAAACTGTTGATGTGCATCGGCGATTTCACTGGCGTAAACAGACATGGGGCAGGACAGCGTTCATATACACAACGCACTGGGACAGCACTCCTGATGTCCACTCTCTGTGCTGGCACATGTGTGGTGATACACGGAGTGGCTTTCATAAATACATAGCGCCATTTACAACAGCATTTATAAACACAGGCAAATATATTTAGATTAAAACAGATATTAAATACCAAATGGCAGAGAAAAAGGAGACTTTTTTTTTTTTGCCAGCTTTGACACAATTTTATTTGACATTGAAGCATTTTTTTTTATCTATTAAGAAGACGTCAAATTCATGCTCACAAGAACAGTACACAGATACAACCTCAATGTATCCTTCATTTCCTAAATTGGGATTAATAAAGTATGTATCTATCTATCTCTCTATTTCCTGGCAAAAACAGCTAAATCAACACCAACTGGTTTGTTTTTTCACAATGTAATGGCATTTAATGTAAATCACAGTGTAAACTTGCAGGTAATATCCAAACTTTAGAATTTGGTATGGTATATCTTGTTCTAATGAGAAAGTGTGCACATATAATTATGACATACAAAAGCAGGCAAGTTGTCCTAAAAATTACGTTCCTATTCAACTGAAACAATTACGTTTTTGGTGGACAAAAAGCTGTTGCCTGTGGACATTTCATTCATATGTTTAGTATCAACATATTTGCGACTTGTCATTTACTTTCATTGCGAACATATGATCATTATGTAAACAGAAAACGTAATTACGTTTCCCACAAAAACATATTTGTGATTGCAGTTTAGTTGTATACAAACATAAATTTTAGGAGACAGGGTTGAAATGCTAGTCATTTCACTTTTAACAGCTAAGGTTTCTATGTGTGTGTGCAGTATATACTCATATACTATGTTTTACGGCAGATATTTGAACTGATTCCTGTTGTTTTTGGAGGCTTGGTCTTGGTCCATATTGTAAGAAATGTTGTAAGAATTTCTCTTTACCAGAGAGAAAGACAACAGTGAGCCAGACAGAAAACAAACAGAAGGCTGAGACATGGACAGAGGTTACATGTGTAGAAATTTCAGATGACACTGCTGATTAGAGGGCTCTGCAACTTTCCGTTTGTGTCTTTACTGCTTAGGTTAACACACAACACAGACAAGGACAAGTTGCATGTCCTGTAGATACACACAACCTCTCTCTTTCATCTCACAGTCACAGACACGCTGAGGTCATGTCTTGTTAGCTTCATTAGCCAAGTTAACTATGCCTCTTTCTTTTTTCTTTCTGCTCATACTTACACACATATGCAACACACACACACACACACACACACACTATGTTACTACTGTCAAATCAAGTCAAATGACTGTGTCTCAGCTTGTTACCTGCTAAGCCTGTCAACACACAAAGACACACACACACACACACACACAGTGTCTACATCTCCATGTCTCATCGTGTTAGCTTTGTTAGCCGAGCTAATTGACAGTTCATTACCAGGTTGTTCTCTTCACATTGAGAACCACTGACAACTTTAAGCCTTTTTATGAAGCTACATGCTGGATTTTCAAACAGCGTCTTTTAATTCTAGTTGACTTAAAAAAGAAACTGTGCTGCCAGAGACCTCAGTCCATGCTGATGAGGAAAATTTGTTAACAAAATATTTTTAGAAATTCTTCATTATTTCACACACTCAGAAGCGGAACAGGTGCAGGTTAGGTCAGCATTAGCAGTAAGTAAAACTTTTGTTAAATGGTTTACACATCCAAGAAATGTTTCTGACCCAAGCACTCAGTACTACATTACATGAACTAAGACAGACTCAAAACCTGACCAGAGTGCAACTGTAAATTTCAATTTCAAAAGCAAATTCTTGTTAACTAGACTCACTTTGTTAAAGCCTGTGGTAGAGTAAAATAAAATAAATAATTTTACATCAAGTGAAAATTAAATTAAGTTAAACTCAACAGAAATTGGCAACATTTTTACTTTATATTGCTGTTGGTTGTTAGCTTGTTTAAATGGGTGGATGAAAAACAATTGTGACACAATACATAATGTCAACAGGCCATGAGGACACAAGAACCACGAAAACACAGATCGAGAAATGCATCTTGTATTCAGTGTCAATCCCCATCTCTCTTTAACCGTTACCCACTCATGCCAGTCACCTGACCCTGCTCCTTCCTGCACATCTGTACTTTATTCCCACATCTAGTCCACCACTGTATACATACCAGCACTCTCCCTTTCCCATCTTGTAGCTTGTCAAAGTATCTTTGCGTTCCCAGCCAATCCTGTCTAGCTGCTCCCTGTCCAAGTTAACCTGCCTGTTATATGCCACATGTGTTTAGACCTGCTGCCTGTGTCTGACTCTGCCTTTCAGATTTGGTGACTTGCTCAAACTGACTTCTTGTTGTTGACTGTAAACTGTCTACTGAGGTCCCTTCAATGCATCTTGCTGGATGGGTGCTTTTTATTTTTTTTTTTTGGGTGTGGGTGAGTCTGCCCTAAGACCCCTGCTTGTAATACATAGTCAGTAAGGCAGTGCTGGACACATAGATTTAATAGATTGTTATTTTAGGGTAAAAAGTTAATCATAATGACAACAGATTTAATCATACTGCCCTAAACAGTGCTACCAAACATAACAGAAGCATGGGTCAGTCAGGAATACACACAATTCCCAGAAGAGCTCCAAACACAAGTGAAAACACTTGCAAGTGCAGGTTTAGCATGATCCTGCAGGCCTCTAAGCAAGCAAAGGTAAACTGTACTCCAGAATATATCCTGGACTTTTCACATTACTGTATTACGTTTTTGTTGCTGAACATCACACCCACCCTAATCTCCAGCTGGAATCTGCTCTGTAATTGCCAGCTAGGACAAAGTGATGTAAATAAGTTTTCAGTTTTGGATTAAAAACAACAGGCTTCAATGGCAAAACATTTTCATCTTAGTTAAATACTACCCCATTCTCCATCAGCAGCAGGGCATTACTACTCTAATTTCATGAAACATCACTCAGCAGATGGTTGAAAAGGAGTGTAAATAGTTTGTGACAAGGCAGATCTTCAATCATCTCCAAACTGCACAGGTGTTGGATTGATGAATCTTTGTTAAAACCTTACTGGCAGCATGGCACTAATGGGAAAACAACTCATATTTATTTGCTGACTTCACATTCCAAATATACAGAATCTATTTTAATGTAGTGATTACACACCATCTATCAACTTTGTTTTGTCTTTTTTTGTTGTTGTTGTTGTTGTTTTTCAGTCCTGTGTCAAACAGTCATTTGTCTTGAAAGTTATAAAAATAGAATCAAATTCAATACCAATGTCTGGGAGCATGCAGCTTTTAAATCATTTCTCTGTCTGGAACTATCAAAGTTCCAAAATGTCTGCAATGCAAACTAATGTAGTCATCTGTTGGGCATTTTATCATGCACACTTCAGCACATTTGAATCAATTACTAATGAATTCTTCGTACTCAGAGGGCCTTCTGGGGGAATTTTATGGTATCCTCTCTCTCTAAGAGTTTATTTATTTTCCTTTCTCTTTATCTTGTTCTTCCTAGTTTTAGTTTTTTTTGTTCTCTTTCTTTAAATCTTGTTTCCTTATACTCTTTCTATGTGTACTGCTTTTCTGCTCTTCCTTCTTTGCTTCTCAACATGTTCTTTCTCTGCAGACTACATTCATGAAACCCGTACCATCACTAATAGATGAGTCTAATTCATTCGGACATTGGCGCAGTATACTAACTGCAGTACTCTCAGCTAAAACTGTCAATCACAGTACTATTAAGGTCTGTTACTTATAACAGCAGCTGAGGATTTCTACAACTTTTAAGACGGTTTTGATTCAAACACAGTGCTCAGTGAGAGGTAACCACAATCTCCACTCGACCAGTGACGATAGAACAAGAGAAAAAAAAATCAACAATTGGTATTAGCCACACATTTACTATCACTTTTTAATCTTTAAAAACTTGATGGTTGTACTCCCTGTAGCAGACTCCATCACACATGTATCCTCCGTCATCGATTTCATGATTCTTAAATGTTTAAGATACACACACACAGTAAATATACACACAGTAAATAGTTTCCCACACTAATTGTAATCACTATACTTTATACTATACTATACTTTATTAATCCCAGTGGGAATTATATCCTATGCAACTGCTGTTATCTTGCTTAATGACATTTTTTGTGAATTGCAGAGAGGTGATTGGGTTGAAACTCTTGGGCACAATTGCACAACTGTCACTTCACAGACCAGAGTTTGACTCCAGACTCCCATGTGTGGTTGGTTTTAGTCAAGAAAACCACTTTGGTTAAGGTCAGGGAAAGATTGTGGTTTTGTTTAATAGTAAATAAACATGTTGTGTCTGAAGTTCCTAACCTTAACCACGTGCTGTAAGTAAAAAAAAGGTTGTTGTACTTCAAGATTGGATATTTTGGTGGAAAAAAAGCATCTAGTCTTGGAACATTTTACTGATATTTGAGAATTGACATTTTCTGTATGTAAATTAACCAACCCTGTCTCCTAAAAATTACGTTAGTATAGGACGAAGCTGCATTCCCGATTACGTTTTGTTACAGGACGTATTTGCGACCCGATTACGTTTTTGTAGAACGTAATTGTCACGTT
>JAUMHL010000008.1:6629107-6642572 GCA_032362345.1 Sandelia bainsii | reverse complement strand
AGTTCGAGACCAAAGTCCCCTGTGAGGTTGGGTTTAGGCAATAAAAGTACTGAGGTTAGGGTTAGAAAAAAGATCGTTAGATCGTGTTTTGGTGTCATTTTAAATGCAGACGTTGGGTTTGTGAAGCGACTGTGTGAAATGATGATCCCGACCATAAAACATTTTAATATCGCTGCACTAACATGTCTGGATGTTGAAATGTAACGTCGGACATTATAGCCGTCAGAAAACCGGATGCTGATCGAATATTTTGGTGGACAAAAATATGTTACCTGTGAAAATTTCATTAATACATTAAGTAGAGAAATGTTTCTATGTTGATTTCACAGCAGTTTTCTGAGCCTGATTCAAACTGTTATCAGACTATACAACATTGATAGTAAATTGGCCTTTTCTATTGAGAGGACTGATTACATACATTGATACTAACAGATACTGCATGCCAAAGGGGTCATGATTAATCTTTTCCCTGCTGTTTGTTTGCCCTGTGTTTTATACCTGTTTTAAACTACTTTTACATCACCAGTGGGTATTGGGGAATAGAGTTGCGTTCACAAACTGCAAGTGCCATTTGCAACACATGTATTAATGCCCACTGGTGATATTAAAGTATATTAATACAGGTACAAAACACAAAAGAAGACTAGGTATTGTCCATTTCACTTTCAGTAGACATATACCTTTCTATTTAATTATGCTGGTCTGTACGGCCATTCAGCAAACACTAAAACTCTGATTTGTGTTTATTGCTTGTCAACATCCTTGTTGGGTACTCTAGTGAGAAAATTGGATATATACTTACAACATTGTGTGTAGTAAGAGTGTAATGAATCTACAGTCATTAATGGAACTTCAGTGATTGTATAAGAAAGATAGACATGCATGCACAAATACGTAACACAAACACACATACCTCAATTGAACAAAGCTGATATGTCTTTGTCTGCAAAGCAGTTTTGATGTCAGACAAAATAGCTGAGCTGATGTGGTTGCTGTTGTAATTACGCTTGGGCTCACAGGGAGCCGCTGGTTAAGCTCTTACAAGCCGAGTGTGAAAAGTGAGGGGAAATACAGACATCAGAACAACAAGAAACTGTCACACTGTAATGTTGTCATACAGAGATGTAGAGAGGGAGAGGGGGAGAGCATGTTGGGGGAAAACACCGTCGTCACAATGCAAGGTTATTAAACCGAGAGAAAGACAGAGCAAGTGAAATCTGCAGAAGAGGGAAAACAAAGCAGCACAGAATTGTCAGTGGACTAACAGACAGCTATTGCTTTTGTCTATTTATGCAATGTCACCGCTATTTGAGACCATTTTGCAGCAGCAATTTTGCATGGCAGATGTTCCTCTCAGTGTTAATAGAATTTGAATTGAAATGAGAAAGACTCAAAATATGCAGGATTTTGCAGATGGTTTCAATGAAGGCACCCAGACAAAACTTTATTACAGTAGATTTTCTCAATTACCATTGTTTTTGATTTACATTTTATTAGTAGATTTTCCATAAAAACTGTGTTTTAATCCGATGTTTGGTTGCTGTTTTCATGGGGGCAACCAATAAGAGTGCTCCACTTATTAACTGAAAAGCAGAATAGGATCCATGATCAGCAGGGAGGGACTGAGTCCAAGGCAGGGCTCTATGTTGGTTACATAGCCACAGTGATGGAAATACACACGCATACTAACACAAGATGGAGACATAAACAAGCTCCCACACACATTAACCGGCTTTCTTCAGGCCTGTCTGGGTTTATAAACTGATTATGTCTGGCACTCACAAGAATAACTTCAAGTTATGAGTTAAAAATGTAAATCTCCATTCATAATATCAGATAAGAAGTGTGTTGGTCATCACACTACAGATTCCAATCTGAATCTATGTTTTGTAATACAGATATGTTTTGGAGAGTCTCAAAGGTAAGTGAGAGGATTAGCACCCTTGCCCCAGGCCCTATCAACTAGCCTCCCCTTATTTAATATGAACTTGATTGGCTTGATTGTAGCTTCTTCATATGCTTTCAGAAAGTTTGTGTGAGGATTCCTCTGAGAAGATGGTTACAGATGGTCAACATAGTTTATGTGTTGATGGGTGGAGTGGCTGGTGGTGCAGGAGGGACTACAGGGTGCAGACAAGCAGTGGAGGGATGTATTGTAAATAAATGGGGGCAAAAATGAGGAGAACACATTACAAAAGACAGGTCACTCCCCTGGGCCTCTTACAACGTCCTCATTATCTCTTTGCTCTTGTCTTGATCACAGTTTTTAATTAACTGTGATTCTTGTACATGTACCCAAATGTACAATTACAATGTGCAGCTTGTCTAGATTTACCTGCCTGAATAGCAGCAGACATCTGCTGCAACATTTCACCTTCCACAGTGGGAAGTTTGGCCTTGCCATGGCCTAATGAATACATGTATTTTGAATGACAGGGGGCTTTGATGCACTTCAGGGGCTAAAGTTAACTGTTTCAAAGTATATTGTTGAATTTCATGGCTCTCTCAATGTGTTTTTTACTCCATGGTGTTGGTCATATCAGTGGTCTCCCTCCACTTCACCTACCCCACAATTTAATGTAACACTCTAGCATAATACACAGCTATAAGTAAAGTGAAATAAATAATATGTATACATTGTGATATACGGAAAGTGGCTAGGGCTGAGGGTTGTGACTTGCCATGGCTGCCTCTGGATCTTCCTGTCAGGATGTGGTCTCTGCTTGTGGTGCTTGGAGGAAACCCCACCTGCTTGGAGTTGGTGGGGTGGCTCCTTGTGCCTACAGTTAGGCACTGTGGCTTGCTGCTGGAGCTCAGTGCTGTTGTTGGCAGCTGATAGATGCTGGGGGGTGGTGGTTTGTCTACAGGGCCTAGTGGCTGGGAGAGGGGTGTATGTGTGTGTGCTCTGGGGTGGTGGGGGCACTGGTTTTTGTGGTTGTGCTTGTGATCACTTGCCAAAGAACCATCTGCTACATTTACCAATATACTAATGTTATATATATATATTGAGTATCTGGGTTTCTAATCAGCCAAACCAGTTATTAATCCAAATGATTCCCCAACTTTACTTGCTACTGCTGTGGAAATGTGGTGTCTGTCAGCAGCTGCTCTTGACATTATACTGTATTGACCGTGTCATTTTTGCAAGGCAGCTACATTTTAGTGTGACTGTCATTGCACTGACCTTGTCAGTTAGAGTGGGGGGTGTACAGATGCAGCTGCTTCTGTGTCCTCAGCTAATCTATATGTGTAATTAAGGATCAGAGCAGGTGATTATCTGTCTGTGATCAATAACACATCTAGTCATATCCTTTTACCTCAGGCATCTGAACACATTCACATACAGAGAGAGATAGTGTAGGAGTGCAGCTTTGGCTTGAAAACAGCCATGGGTTATTAAGTGATGTGAATAAAAGTCTGAGTCTGGACTGTAACGTTAGTGTTCCTAGATGGATTAATCTATCTGTGTAATAGACAGATTATTACATTCTTTACAGTAAATGTTATATCTAGATAGATCACTGGTGTTTAAAAAGGAACCTATTTCAGATGTTTGACCAAACATAATAACCTTCATCTGAAATATGTTCCATTTTATTTAATAAATAGCTTGTTTATTTTTCCCTGAGGGCTACTGGCTTGGACTAACACTCATTAGAGCCTCTTTTATGTCACTTATTAATTCTCTATTTATAATCATCTATTAGAATGCATGGCTCATAGAACACAGGAGAGACTTTGTGAATATATTTCAGAGGACAAAGGTTTTCAATAAAGGAAACTTTTTCCCTTTGAAAAAAAAGCCTTTTCAGAACACTGCCTCTCTTTTTGTGTGCAGTAACATGGCTCCTTCACTCAATGATGGTGACCTAATGCACTGGACAAAATTATCATTCTAAATTAACATCTTTATTATTGTAAAGTGCAAAGGAATTTGATAATACATTTTTATATATCAATGCATAGATTTCCTTTTTTTATACTGGCTCACATTTAATATGTTAGCCACTTAAAGCGCTTGATTGGTTATATTTTATTTCAGTTCAAACAACTTTAACCTCTGAGCCTAAAAGAGAGTGCAGACAAGCTCATTTGTAAATCTCATTGGGTTTAAAATAAAGAACAGTTTTTGGTGCAAGAATAGCTAAACGTGCTCTGTAACACCAGACACAGGCATAAAAACAATATATAGCAGTTCTATAGTTTCCCCATTCCAAGCCTGGTTTTAGAACTCGGATTCACCACACACATCTCAGATTTTTTATAGGTAGGTATAATGGTTGTTGGAAGTCAACTTACAGAAATAACAACTTAACTAGAATACTGTTTGTTACAAGCCTCTTTGATTTATGATACTCGAAATAAATCAATTGCTCTAATATCAGTAAGGGAGTACCACAGGGGTCTATGCTTGGCCTACTACTATTTACAATATACACAAGTTTTCTGATGTAAATTATAGTCACTACAAAATGTAGTATGCCTTTTGAATTAAATAAATAATCGTTTAGTGATTAATTTTAATCATCAAAGAGACCCAAGACGGCAATGTTGGAGAAAGCGAGGATGAGGAAAAAGAGCAAGTGACCCATCTAGAAACTCACAAAGAGGTGGTGGAAATCAGTACTCTTCCATTTGTTGCTGTATAGCTTTGTTGTTTGCCATCCAAGTTTCACTTTGTGTCAAGGTGTATTGCAAGTTTTATAGGTTATTTGAGTTGACTAACTGATTGAATTAGCCATTAACCATGTGTCACATTAAATGTTATCATGAAAGACTGATTTTATACTAATCATTACTCTCTTTGCTTCACCAAGTTGTTTTTGCAGTGAAAATATGAACAGCTGCTCACATAATGTGATCTTGGATATAATATTTATGGAAGTGATGAAGTTAGACAACTCTGACTTTCTATATACAATAAAGCAAACCCGTTAAAAACTCTCAAAGGTAAGGGAAAAGTGTCTCAGACCTCAGTAGGTGGTATGTGGTGTTTACCCACAGCATAAACACAAAGATCGATATTGAAGCAAAACATTTATGAAAGTCATTACAAATTGCAGATTTTAACATACAGTTAGTGTCTCTCTTACTGCAATGCCAGCTGCAATTTCAGCTCATACATTTTGATGCTTTCATTTCAGCTCATACTGAAAAGCAAACTGGATTAGTGTTGATAGACAGCATTTTTTCTAGTGTCCCTCCTGAAAATTTTAAAATATATTACAGATGAAAGATAGGAAGACACAAGCATCTGTTAAATTGAAGCCTCACAACACGCATAGAAGAGAACCTGTTGCTCTTTACTCTTCTTTGACTATATTCATAGTCAAAGTCTTTAATCCAGATGGCTTGAGAAGGCCTTTCTAGCCTTTCTTTTAGCCAGAAAGGCTTGGGTGGAACAACACAGGATGGATCTATTTGATGATGATAATTTAGTATCTCTGAAAAGCATAAAAAGACCCAAATCTAGGATAGATGCCATGAAAGATTACAGCCGTTTATGCACACTCATCAGGGACTTTGTATATGCAACATAAAGAACATTTGTATGCATACATTAGCATGTACTTTATTCTGTTATTTACAGCAGCATACATTCATAGAGTTACTCTGTTGTAGGATGTCAACTGTATGTAAAATATGAAATCTCAATATGCAGTATCAAACTTTAGACTTAAAGACTATAGACTCATTAAAGATACCCTGCAACTCAAATTAACATGGATGACAGCTGGACGAAATCTACAGAGACAAATTAACAGAAGGAGACCATAAGACGAAAGCCAGGAGAACCAGGTGCTGGAGAGAATCCTGCATGATTTGATTGGATAAAGATGGGTAGACTGCTAGAGTTTTACACATCAGAGAAACAGATAGTGATGAGGAATTGAGAGGCTCTCCAGACAAATGAAAACTCATCATTCTAACATGGTTCCAAGATTAAGCAAAGGCACAGACTGAGAGAGAGAAAAGAGAAAATTAACCTGGATAATGAGGTTAACAAGACAAGATAGCGACCAAGAGAGACATATAGACGAACAGAGATTGCTTTATATTGGTGGGGGGTAGTGGGGTCTGGAGAAATCCAATTAGGAGACTAAGAGGATTCTTGAATATTGCAGACTTGGTCAGCTCTGGTCAAATAAACCAGCTCTCAGTTCACATCATTGATCATTGAGGGTCATTGAAATATCCATGAAGAGCAAATGAGAGACAAACCAATAAACTGCTCAGGGCTGATGTATTCTGCTAGCACATTACACTTTCCCATAGTTAACTGACGTTTGACCACTGCTGTTCATTTCTTAGTTTCATTTTAAAAATGAATTCAGTTATAAATAAAGAGATTTGTGTTGTTCAGTTACAGTGAAACTATAGGGATGTACTATATGATTTTTTCTTACTGTAATGTGCTACATGTGTAAAAAGACAACTCTGAAAAATGTCAAGACTTGATTCTTCAAACATTGTCCAGGGTTTATCTGTGAAGATTCTCAGTCATCCAGGTCATGGTTATCTCAAAAAAAGAGAAGGTTTTTCAATGGCAACTGGACTTGTTTTAGTTACTTGTTTCAAGTCAGACTTGAAAAAGCCCTCTGGAATGGAAGGGCGAAACGTAGTCAAGGAACTAAAACAAGTCCAGTTGCCATTGAAAAACCTTTTTTTTTTAGATATTGTCCAGGGTTACTGTTAAAAAATAGTTTCTGATACCAGTAGGGATTGTAGAGAGTGAAAAAAACCAAGGATATTGCAACCCAGTCTCCTAAAAATTCTGTTTCAACTAAACTGTAATCAAAAAAAGTAGAAAGCAATTGCCAGCTGCTTACGTTTTCTGTTCACATAGTACATAGTAAATGTTGCAAATACAATAATAGTTAACATAAAATGTACAGAGGCAATGTATTTTCATTCGCCAAAATACCTACAAAGATCTACAACAACCTGTTTTTGCTGAAGTTTTCCAATCCTGCAGCACGACGTCCAGATTTGTGACTCCAATGTTATTAAGGTGTTTTATGTTTGGGCTCAGGCACTCACAGCACTGGGAAAGATTATGGGTTCGTACTATAGAGAAACATTTGAGAGTCACTTCACACACAATGCTTGTATTAAAATTTAAATAAGATTGCAGTCTTTCTTCTAAGCCCAACCTCACACTGTTGACAAAAGGTGCAGGGCATACATTCTGCTCACAGGGGGCTACACTATTAACACACCTGTATCAAAGATTCTCACTTCACAACTCTATTTACTGAGATATTTCTGCAATTTTCTATCATGTCCCTACTACATTTAGACTTGCCTCTTTCACATGATTAAAACAGTGTGTGTGTGTGTGTGTGTGTGTGTGTGACTAATTATTTGGAAGAAAACTCATTCAGAATTGGCAGAAGGTTTTCAGTGACACCATGTACCCAGTACTGGGATTTCCCTACAGGCACACACATTTGTTCACACATGCACAATTAAATTTCTGGGCTGAAATAAAGGGTTAGAAGTGCTAATGTAATATAAACACTCCAGTTTTCACTCACACACAGAGACACACACATTACCTGGGACAGTTGGCTGGCTATGAAAGCCACTCTCTTGGCATCATCTGTATCTGTTCAGAACTACTTGACTGATTGCATCCATGTGTCTTTTCTGTGCATATGTGTTGTGTCTACTTGGAGTCCAGCTTTTTTCTTAGCGATGCTTTTAATTTTTCAGTCTATGCATGTTTTTTATGCATGTGATCATAATCAACAAATCTTAACATGTTTTACATATTTATCTGGAAATGCCAGTACTTGACAAATGTGACCACTGACTATTGTCATGTGACAAACATAGTGTGAAGTTAAGACTAAAAACACGTTTATTTAGTGCCTAAACCTAACCCAGATGTCTAATCTCAACCACATCCATTTGTCTGCACAGTAGTAATCCATTCACGTGACGCAAGTAACTTTGAAGTTAAGAAAGCAATAATCTTTAAGGCAAATGTAAACTTTTTAATAAGCCTGATATTTATTTAGTGTCTAAATCTACACCAACTGCCATTTTCAGTGCCATGGTACAAGATGCCAACCACCATTTTTGCACCTGACGTCAAAAGGGGTGCTATTGCAACAAACGCCTGCCTTCCTACCTGGGGGCGCTCTTATGACCAATGGTGACTTTAGTTATATGAGAGGGTTGAGACGAACAACCTACATGAGCATTAAAGAGACTTGTTGCAAAGTGGTCATAATTTATCTTTCTTTCCCTGCTGTTCGATGTTTAACACCTGTTTTAATCTAGCTTAGTTTCACCAGAAGGTGTTTTTTAACGCTGTTTAGGAAACACATTTGAGAAAACTGCTGGTGCACTTTGGAGATTTCACTGGTGTGGAGGTGCTGAGGTCCAGGGTGCTGTCAGCGGCACCATCCCAGCGTGTGGCACACTTGTGGTGATGCATGGAAAGCTGACTGCCATCCACAAAGGTGGTAACACATGCTGTTGAGCAAAATTAAACCAGAATAAAACAGGTATTAAACACTGAACGGCAAAGAAAAGGAGATGAATTATGACCTCTTTTGCTTTCCATACACGTCAGCAAGCATGTGCATGTGGGCTAATATTCCCGGTAGTATTTTGCCATTTACTGTATACCAAGGATGAAGTACTAAATAGCCCCCAGCACTTTTTTAGGTGTAAGCTTGAATACTAATTGTATTTTTCCAATCATACCAGTGGTCCAGTAGTTCATCTACACACATTTTGGTAGACAAGTCTTGTGTAGTTTTTTACATCACTTATAGTAAACAAATTGTGATTTTAAGAAATATTTTTACCTTATGAAGTGACTAGTCCAGCTTTGAGGAGGACAGACACTATATAGCTTTACCTAACCTACAATTTGGCCTGCAAAGGGTTATTTTGACAGTTAAATAGATCATTTAACTATATGAGGTTATCTAGTTGGCTAATTTGTAAATATTTGTGTTGCACTAATTAACCAGTGAGTTTAGTGAGCAAACAAACGTGTTAGCTAAATGAAGTTGCTAACGAAGCTAAATGAGCTGCTCAGATTCAATTAACTAGCTTCACTCTACAACTGACGACAGCCCAGCATGGTATTAAGTACAGCTAAAGGCTACAAATACAAAACATTTTACTCTGTCACAGAACATTAGCCTCCATTTAAATAGAAATCTACCCTGGAAGGCTGTTTGCTGATTTACTATTAAACTTCCTTAAAATAAAAACTGTCCTTCACATACTGAGTATTTCAATTTCTAGCTTTCCTACACATCTGACAATTTTTTTATTTGGACCTGACTCTGCTGCTGGAGGATTTAGCATCATTTTCCATTTACCTCTCTGATATGTTGGTGTCTGGTGTCATCTGCAGTGTTTCTTCATTTTGAGTTCAAGCTGCATCTCTATATGTATCTGCCATATGTTTTCCTTTACCTTCTGTCTCCATCCCCTCTACTTCTAGTAATCATCACACTTTCTGTCTCAATCTGTTTTTAGTTAAAAGGCATGTCGAAAGATCCTCAATGTGTCAAGTAGGGCCAATGTGAAAATTAAAGCGTTCAGCTCAGATATTGCTGCAGTCAAATCACCAACTTGTTTGTATCTCCCAAAAGCCTCTTATGCAAGAAATAAGACAACAGCCATGAGTTTGCACGGGGTCTCTGCCCCCTCTGATTTGCCCTCAAGTTGTTGTTGGCCTAAAGTTCTTGTTTTCATTCGTGTTTCACAAAGTCCCCTGTAAGTCAACTTTATTCATAGAAGAAGTGCTTCAGAGATAGAAGCAGATAAATACAAGATTTATAAAAAAGAGCAGCCGAACAGCTACATCACAAGCTGAGGAAATCCTTTATGTAGAAATATTGTCAAATTCAGTCATGGAAAATGAATCATCAAATTTTAGATCACTGGTTAGTTTTCTGTAGTTCACTTACAAAATACATACATACTTAAAATTAATTGAATGTAAGCTGCCAAATAGATGTGGAGCTCAGTAAACTTATTTATTCATTTCTCAAGTCAGATCCAATTGGGATAGCCTCAGGCTACAAGTAATGTAGTCATTTTATTTTCAGTCTGTGACCATCATTTGTTTTGAGATCCAGTGTTTCTGTTTAACTTCATATCAGATAAAAATATATTTATAAAGCAACACTCAAACAGAGCAGTGTTCCGAAACTTCTGAAACATTTTTTCAAATGTCTTATACAGTTTATGTTTACAGCAAAAGAGGACTCTCTGTGAGTCTTGTCTGAGAGTATGTGTCAAATGTGAAAGTAGCAATGTTATAAAGCCAAAAGAACGTTGAAAGGTGGATGGTTCTGGCAACAAAACAAGTGACTTTAACATGTAGACAACTGTTCATGTTCGGTCTATATCAATAGTAAAACCTGATTTTATTTTTAATTCAACTGAAAAGTAGTTATTTTGCCTAAACTGCAATAAACATAACCATAGTGTTATACCAGAAAACAGTTCCACTGTTCCACTGAAGTCACTGACAAGCAGTATCACAGTATGTTAGTGACCTAATCACAGGGTTGATGGTTCAATTCCTGGCTTCTCCAGTTGACATTTCAGTGTATCCTTGAGCACAGCCCAGCCCAATTGTTCACCTTGTTTGGTAGCTTGTTACCATTAATCTGTGAGTGTGAATGAATGTACGAGAGACGGCTTGGATAAAAGTGCTATATGATTTTGGGTTGTTATTATTAAAACTTTTCTCTTCAATGTGTTGGCGTCATTATTGAAGGGTCAGTTCATTCAAATGAAATTAATACATTTACCTATAACTTTAGTGGTATCTAACCATAGAAATAAACTTTTTTTATAGTTCCTGGATGAAGACAGATTTGTTTTGTTAATAATAATAATGACATACTTTATCGATCCTCTTGGGGAAATCGTTGTTTGGATAGCTGCCAGACAGTACATATCAGCACTACTACAGGGTTTCTTGTCTTGTCTAAGGACACTTCAACATGTAGCCAATCTAGAAGAGTTTGTCACTTATGAACACTGCTGAAACGACTGATGCTCTGAAATGTTGATCCACTTTGAATAATCTTTTTGGACCCAATTTATATAAAAGAAATAGAGTTTGCGCACAATGTAAAACATATACAATTCTTATGGGCAGATTATGAGTTGGCTTTTATGTATCTTAGGTCATTTTTTTATGTTTTTAAACTGATTTATTGATCCCCATGAGGAGACTGTTGTTGGACAACTGCACTTAGATGATGGTGCTACGACTGTTTTTTGTGTGTTTTGGCCAGGAGGAAGCAAAACTGAACCCACTAGTACTGCGGTTGATGGATGATTACTATATCTACCTACCTCTCTACCTACCTACTAAGAGGTACAGTGACTTTATATAAATAAATGTTG
The DNA here is from genome assembly GCA_032362345.1 of Sandelia bainsii. NCBI lineage: Eukaryota > Metazoa > Chordata > Actinopteri > Anabantiformes > Anabantidae > Sandelia > Sandelia bainsii. The sequence goes on along the minus strand of JAUMHL010000008.1, from coordinate 6,631,175 downwards.
GTCTTTTTGTGTGCATTAAGAGTCTATGTGTGTGTGTGGTCTCACATTAACAGTGTTTTTATTGATGAATCCTCCAGTCATGCGGAACTCTGTTTACCCACATTGCCACTGGCTTCATGGGTGCCATGGCAACACAGTAAGTAGGATAAATGACATCACTGCTACCTGCCATCGAACAGCTGGAAGGAAGCGAGAGAGAGAGAGAGATTGAGAGACAAGAACTAGCAGAGGAGATCAGCAAGACAACGAGGGAATTCAGGTTCAGGAGACAGAAACTGAGACAGATGCTGAAGGAATAAAACTGGAATGATGCTCTGCTGTGATGGAGAAGGAACGTAAGGATGACAAGTTAGAGAGTGGAGACAGAAAGGTAATCAAGGAAGGAAAAGTATAAAAGATGCTGGGTACAAGTGTGGGGAAAAGAACATGATGGATATATACCTAGATGAAACCATAATGACCTCTCTGGGGAAATTTAAAAATTATTGTATAATATTTTATATGTGACATTGGTGCAAGCACCTGCCATCAACTCTGTCAGTGAAGGTATGCCAGATCTCTTTATATCTGCTATTAACATGTGTATTGTGTTCAGATTATGCCTAAATGAGATGTAGCCACACTCTACTTCACCCCAAGGCAGGGATGTGTGATATTTAAATACTGCTGAGGAAATGAAAGGAGGAGTTAAGGTCACATGGAAAAAGGCTCTATACTCACGGTACAGGAGGCGCTAATAGGTGATGAAACGATCGGCGATGAGATCAGTGATACCAAAGTGATAGGAGCTCGTGACATGTTGGAAAACACGATGTCTGAGCAAGGAACAGGTGAGTGGACTTCCTATTTACATCCTGTCCTAACCAATCCTAGCTCTTCCTCGCAGTCACCTGACTCGCTCACCTGACAGTGCCCTTGATGTTACATAAGTCAGCATACAGAGAAAGAAGAACAGCATTCCTTCAATATCCTCCATTGGTGCTCAGTGTGTTTGCAGTTTCACGTGATGTTACTGCCATTACTAGCAACACTCAGGGGGTACTATTTGCTGTTAGAGTTGAGTTGAGTCGAGCTGGCACCAAGCGTGGAATAATTCTATTGTATTATAAAACTGCTGTCAGAAGTGAACATTGTAGGGTTAACAAATGAATCAGGTTCTCAGTAAATGTCACTTTCAGTATGAATATTTTGCATTAGTAGTAAAAAAATAGCTTTTACTCACTTTTAGATCATGTTTATTAATCCAACCATATGCGATAATTTCAGCCCTTTCTCAAAACAGAGACTGCTCTTCTGAGAATGCTAAATCACACTGACACTGATTTAATATAGGCTTCTGTGTATATAACCTGACTGTACAATATTTTACAGTCAGAGATCATTAAATTCAAGCTCATAATGAATACAGACAAAACCAAGTTAATATTATTTCATAATTCCAGAAAAATTGACAATTTTAATGTTCGTGCACCAGTACAATGTCTTTATATTTTTTCACAGTGCATTGGGATTTGTCACAAATACAAAAACTCGACATACTGAGAAAGGGGAGCAGCATTCCTCATAATTGTGCTGTGAACTCTAGAGTTAGGCCATCTCTAGATAGAAGATGTTCGAGCCATTGTAGATAAACTTATGTGACATCTTTGAAAACTTACTTCACAGAATTCGTCTTTCAATGATAATCTCAGATCAAAAGACACATATCTGCTCTTTCATGGTCTTTCATGTTTTCTGCTGCAGCCATGTGGAATAATTTGCAGAGGGAAATTAAAGACTTTATATCTCAGACTGAAGACTATTGTAAATTCTATGGGAATGGTTTATTGCTCATTTTATTCTTAATACTGACTTACTTAATACTAAATAACTATAACCTAATAGAGCATTGAGGACCAGAAAAAGGAGAGCCACACTGCAGACAAAAATCAGGAATTCTGACTTTTAACCTTGACTAGAAATGTAGTTTTTCCAGAAGTTAGTCTTTTTAGGCTAAATATCTGTGAAGATTCTCAGTCATCCAGGTCATGGTTATCTCAAAAAAACGGTTTTTAATGGCAACTGGACT
>JAUMHL010000008.1:6591787-6629007 GCA_032362345.1 Sandelia bainsii | reverse complement strand
TTGTTGGCAATCGGTGGTCACCTGTGGGTTGTCCTTCCCCCTGACTTTCATGTACGTCACTGTGACCACTTGAGCCACTGTGAAGTCTTTTTAGGCTGTTTCTGGAATTTAACACACCAGTTGATTTCCCTTACCCTGACCAAGAGTTAACTGAAATATCATGCAGGAATGTGTATTTCCAACATTTATGTATGCATACATGTGCTTCCCTGAGGATATAAAAATAGATCATGAGATACAATCAAAACAGGGAGCAGCTAATCTAACATTGCCCCATGACAAACAGACAGTTAATGGATGCAGTTCTTGTGGAGAAGAAATGATTAAATAAATATTTAATCTGTGAGAAGAAGGAAGTACTTCAGGACTTTTGGAGAGCTAAACACTATTAATGTACGCTTACTATATATATAAATAATGAACACTACATTGTAGTTAAGATGATGAAATGTGGCTCTTATCAACTGCTCAAGATGGTTTAGGTAACTTCATTAGCTGATTACTTGTCTTCTGCGGGTGTTGAGTCTATTTAATATATAATAAATACTTTAGTACAAACCACTGTACCCAATAGTCATCACCCAAGATGAATGTTAATACAGATAAAACAAGGGCAGCATCAGTCATGGTAAAATGCACATTTAGTACATAGACACAGGGAAATCAGCACTGCCGCATATCAGTTCAAAACTATTCCCAAAGCAACTTTAATAGGATTTTTTTAAAACCTTGCCCCTATTATTACACAAGACATTAAGATTGAACAGTACAGAAGACTGGAATTTTGGCGGACAAGAATACATTGCCTATGTACATTTAAGTCATATGTTAAATGGTCTGCACTTATATAGCACTTTTCTACCTTAATGGTACTCAAAGTGCTTTCACACTGCCTCCCATTCACCCATTCACACACACACACACACACACACACACACACACACACACACACACACACTGTTGGCAGAGCTGCTATGCAGCTGACCTGACACACCAGCAGCAACTTGGGGTTCAGTGTCTTGCCCAAGGACACTTTGACATATGAAAGGAGGAGCCGGGAATCGAAGCACTGATCATACGATTGGCAGACGACTGCTCTACCTCTTGAGCCACAGCCATTCCAGTTAAGTAATGTATCTGTGTATCTGTGACTTGTCATTTATGTTAATTGTGAACATATGGTCATTATGTTAATAGAAAATGTAATCAGGTTGCAATTATGTTATCCACAAAAATGGTGATTTTTTGATTGCAGTTTAGTTGTACAGTAACGTCATTTTTAGGAGACTGGGTTGTCGTATGAGACTGAGCCAGCTCCATTGCCCAACATTTCCTCCCTGCCTGCTCAGATGATTATTGGACATCAGTGCATTGCTTTGCAAAAGAATCTGTCACCTTGGCGGTCTCCTTACTGTGAACAGGTAATGGATACACAGGCAGGTGAATGCACTGCAGTCAGTTCATATTGTTCTCACACACGCAGGAACACACACACCTCAGAGTCTGTTAACAAAGGAGATGCCGATCGATTGCTGGCAAGGCCAGGCATGAGAAAAGCACTATAGTCGGGAAATAATGCCACACACACCCTGCGAGCAGCCGAGCAGGGTGCTAAACGCTGATGGAGGCAGTGGTATGAAGGTGAATGCTTTGTGATTAGAAAGCCCTGATGATAGAGGAAATGTTCAGAGACATTCTGCTGGCAGTTACCAGCTCACAGGACAGCAGGTTCATTTATCAAAGACTCTTACCAGGGTCTCTGTCAGTATTCTCAGGGTCTGCAATAAAACTTGATGTTACGAAGCCAAGTGGGAGGGTGCCAGGCTGGCACAGAGTGGGTTTTTAAGTCTGCCAACACAGATACTGACATTGACACCGGATCAAAAACACTGACAAGACTGTTTGTTCCGGCTGTGAACTGGCAAGAGGTGGCCAGCAGGTAGTAAAGTCTCAGTTGGGAGACTTTTAATGTGAGGGTTACTCTTATTTATTTGATTTTATCTGTGGTCTTGAATGGACTATGTGGCACAGCTCAGTGGCTGACTACTAACTAAGAAGGAAAGCAAACAAAAGAATGTCTTACCAAGAGCAACCATTTAGGTCTGCAACAACTATTTGATGAAATCAATAAAAACTGGTCATTAAAATATTTGGCAACAAATCTAGCCATTGTGATTAGTTGGGTCTAGATATTGTACAACATGTAAGTTACAAATTACACAACTGAACAAATTTTATCAACCCTATGTCCTATAAACTCTAAAAACTGTAGCATATTGTGGCCCAAAAAGTCTGACTGGTCAAGCTGTAGAGACCTTGCAAAGCATCCTAAACTTAGCATCATTTCATAAAAAAAGAAAAACAACCATACTCGACACTCATGTTTATTCCTGCCACTCTGCACTTGTTTTATTGAGCCTTTTCTTATTTTTTATGATGTGGTTTGATCCGCTGTAAGTGTCTGTCCCTTTGTGGATTATGTTTTTCCAATGTTGATATGATTTTCCTGACTCCAGTTGATGTTTAGCATCCCACCTGGTGGATTACAGACTCTAAATACCACTTAAGTGTGACACCTAAACTGCTGTTTGTTTTCCTGATCAGAGTAGAAAAGCTGATGTTCTTGCTTCTGTTGTTCTTGTCTCTCTTTGTTTCTGAGAACAGCAACTTACTACAGTTTCTACAAAATGTTTGTGCTCAGAACTACAGACAAACCTAAATCTGCTATTTATTAGGGTTATGTTGATGTCAAAATCAGTTTAGATTGATTTAATGTGTGGCATTAAAAAGGAAAAACTAATTTCTGTCTCTTAATATATCAGTACAATGACACTGTATATTATACATGTATGTGTAGCAAAAGAGAGGTCACAGTAAATCTTTATAAATACTACCACACTAAAAGAATGTACCAGCAACAACACCATAACATTTTATTTGCTCCCTAAAATGACAAAAAATCCAGAGGTTAAAACACGTATTTCTGTGACTGCCCCCCAAACTGTCTGACAAGGGTCACCAAGCACCAGCATACCAACCAAAGCACCCAACTCAACGTAACCACTAATCAACCAACAGCAACTCTGAATAACGGCCACACATGTGCTTGCAAAAAGGTCTTACTGTAAGAATTACCTGTCTGCATATCTCCAGTATTGTTTATCAAATCCAACAAGAAAACTAAAAGTATTGCAATAATTTTGTAAAGTTAGGAAGACTTACCTACTTACTACTACATAATAATAATGTTATTATAATGTAATAATGTAATTTGTATGTTTGGAATTGTACTCTCTTATGATACTACATACTAAGAAGGTGAAGTGAGAGAAAACTTTCTATATGCAAATGGTGAATATTGTGTGGTCTCCATACATCAAACATTCACTACATTTTAGTGAATACTTTACTTTACTTGACTTGGCAGACGCTTTTATCCAAAGCGACTTACAAGGAGTAGCCATCTAAAGTCAGCCAATCGTGTTTTTCCACATATTAATGCATTTTCTACACTATACCATAGTTTGTACTGCAGAGGCCACAGTTACCTGTATTATACAACAAACTGTTTCCTTGGGCTAACAGACGGTTTTTTGTTAGGGCTTTAGAGAGCTGGTTGCAGTGCTGAATCTGAAATACCAGAAAATCATATAGCACAAAAATTTAAATGATATAGCACAAAATCACAACAAAAATCATCTTTACAAAGTAAGGTCAAGAACTTTATACAGCATTATAGACAAGAAACAAATTCAGCTTGGGCACTAGGCCATAGTTGAAAGAAATCTCTCTCTTTAATGAAAAAAAAAAAAAAGCCAATAAAACCAGGTTTAGGGTGGGCGGCCATCTGCCTCGACCAGTTGGGATGAGTGGAAAGAGGACAGAGAAAGATTTCATTTTTCATTTTGTTAACAACAGATGGGTGGACATCTTGTGCTACTCATGTAACAGAACAACTTATGGGTTGGAACTAGGAGACGGTTAGTTGTGTCTTCAAAACTCGTCCTCTGTTTAAATTGCACAGAGGAGTTAATGTTGTGAGTAGCTTTTTGAATCTGTCATAATCCACAGTTTGGTTTCAGAAAAGCTACATTGTCCTATTCCTAGCTTCAGCAATGCCTGCACAACATTTGTTTGTAGTGGTCAACTGTGACCAACCAATTTGTTCGGAAGGGAAGTGATATTGTTAGTAAAAGTGTTGTTTGGTGTTTGTCATGCATTACTTAATTAACATGTTAAATCTGCTAAATGTTGGTTTTATGCAAGTAAAAGGTATTATAAATATTGTAAGTACACTTACAATACACAGGGTCAATAAGAGAAAAATAAATACATTTCATAATGTCCTTAAAAGCCTAAAACCTTCACTTAATTCTAATTCAACACATTAAATTCAGGCAATATACTGTTTACTTTAACACTTTCAACACCTTTGGCAACATTACTGTAATTGCATTGTACAATAGACAGTGTGCATGTGAATGAAAGATGAAGATGAAAGTGAGCAGTGTGCAATGACTTGGACATGTAGAAGTTCCTATATGCAACCAATTCTTATCTGCTACCCACCACATTTTCCTGACTTTGACTCTGCAATAGAAATGGGAGCTTTTGAGAAAACACAGCTCCTTCTGAATCACAAGGGGTGACAATGTACATATTTTCCTATGCAGAGGCTTTTTGGATAAAAGCATCTATTAAATTGTTTCTGCTGAGATTCAGTGGAGAAGCTCGGGTTTGTCCATTTGAGGGAAAACGAGCAGATGTGACTTCTCATATTTCATTTTTCCTGGGTAATGTTTGTGTGTAAGGCAGATAACATACCCTGTGTACGTTCTGCACGACTTTCATCTGATGCAGGTAATCTGTGTTGCTCCTTTTATGGGTAAAAACATAAAGCTACTTAATGACACTACAGAGGTTCAGCTTTCTACACAAAAATAACTGCTGTAATAAAATCCAGGTTGTGCTGCAATGCAAGTGTTTGCTTTACATTTACATTATTATTTTAGGAGTTTGTGTACAACTTAAAATACTTTAAATGGATGCATTTTCTATCATTGCCTCGTTATTACAGAGTTAATTATTTTTGTTGTCTGCTCTTTACTCCTGTCATTCTCAATATTTTACTGTAATAGTACTGTTCATGTACTGTTAAATCTATTCCATTCAAAATTCAGTATCATTTTACAGTGTATACGGAATACTGAATTAAATATTTAGCAATTAGTATTACTTGTATAGATCACTGTGCTCACAAGGAAATTCAGATCACTGTGCCCTAATTGCATGTTATTAATTAATAATGATCATTTACATCTCTTCTCCTAAGTTTGATTTTTGAAGCTTTCTTTTTTTTGTATTTTGTGGGAAATAAACAAATAGAATACATTTCTCCACCCACCCAAGACTATTTTTCTACTAGAATACAGTGAACACAATATCTTTTTATCCAAAGTTCACACACTTTGAGTGTTCTTCTCAGGGGTCATGTAAAAATCCAAGGTTAAAGATTTATGTTAACTCATTAGACACACAGTGCTTTTTGTTTGAAGTCAGACCGCTGTACTTTTCTCCCTGTCTGAAGAACAACAAAGTGCTGGAAGCAAAACCGTGAAATCAGTTTGTTTAGTAATATGACAATAAACCCAGGGGTTAAAACACAAATTTCTCTTTGTGGTCAGTCTGACTGTTCTGCTTTGCGATGCTCCTCAGGAGATGAACTAAGCACACAAACACACACGCTGAGAATAGTAAACACTCATATCAATGTTCACAGCAGGATCTGAATGGACTGTACAAACCCAACTAAAACTATTAGTTTGTAATGGGGAAAGCCAATACAGATAGGCCAAGCACTTCCATAGCGTAGCTCAGGATGGGGCATTAACACACCCAGCGAATACTGTGACTGTCAGCATGCTAACTTTATTAGCAATGTGACTCCATGCTGGTTATGGAAATGGGATTGACTGCAGGATCGTAGGGAGAGGGTTAGCAAGCTAGCATGAGCTTTGTAATAGAAGTCAACTGAAGTCAAACTGTGAAAGAGAGAAAGCCTGAAATGGAATATGGCATTTGTCTGTGTGTGTATATGTTTTTCTGTGGTTGTATAACATGAAAACATAGTTCAAAATCATTGTTGTGCGGACATTTCAGCATTGCGATGACAGTCTGACCAGTCCTCACAACTTCAAATGGCTGTTTGAGGGTTCAAACTCGGTCCTACGTTTAATGTATAGGTTAGGATTATAGTTATGGGTAGAGAGTCAGTTTGCATGGCTAAGGTTAGGGTAAGGGGCTAAGGAATGCATGATTTCAATGAGTGTCCTCACAGCTATAGGAAGACTTGTGTGTAAATCATCTAGGGATGTGTACCTGTTGGCATACTGCATTTTGTCATGGTAATTGAAGCCAATCTCCTGTGTGTAATAGAGTTGACATATGGCATGCATCTTCCTCTCAGTGTCTGATAACACACGACACAAATGAGGATGGAATGTCAGTTCGCATCAGGAGCAAATGGAAACTGAAAGTGTTTGAAGTTATGTCTGCGAATTAATTCAGAATAACAGAGCAATGACAGTGATGGCTACCAGACATCTAGTGTTGGGTGTGAGTATCTTCCATGCCAACTTAACATAGATTACTTGTATGAAATTAATGTCTGAAATATGAATATAGCAGCTTAAATGAATTCACCCGCCTTCTAGTCACATTTACGTATATCAGATAGAACTTACTAGGGCTTTTTTAAAGACCTCATCAATCAATAACAGTGGATCAAATAACTATTTGTAAATGTAAAACTGTAAAAGGAGTCTTTTGAAGTGACAAACCAACAGAGTTCATCCAAACATTTAAGTGTCTTTTTAGCCCAATGAGTTGGTTTTCCAGCCTGTAATATTACCTTAATAAGGTGATGTCACTGGTGTGCTTAACTTAACTTGTTTCTAGTGGTAGCTCCATGAAGCTAAATTGTACAGTAGGTGCATCAGAGTGGGTGCATCATCTGCATCCATATAACTCACCAACACTCTTTGCCAAAGTCATTATTTTAATGTTCTAGCTGGCATCTCTGTCGTCTGACAACTTCTACAGTGTTCAGTTCTCTGTCCTGCTGTTATTACACATGTGAACACACTGCGGCCTGTCTCGTGCAGTCGCCTCTTCTGTCGAGCTGGGACGTTTAGTCCATGAACGCCTGGAGCTCATGGGAAATTGTGTTTGTTAAGGGCTGCTACAAATCTAAATATTGGATAAACAACAATATTTTACTGCTTTTCAAAAACCTACCGTAGTCATCTTACGCACTAATTAAATCACATAACATACTGCCTTCAAAAGGCTGCATTTCATAGGTAGATTTTTTTAATGGTGATGTAGGAACACAAATTCTGTACACATTAACATATTCAGATGGAGCAACTAGTCCAGCAGAAACAGGGGATGGAGAACGGCACACAGTCCCAGGGTATTGTATTAAGTAATGTGCTGTGGCCTAATGAAGCCTGCAGACCCTGTGTTTCCTGGAAGCAATTAGTCTGGAAAACATGAAGTGAGAATGAAAATAAGCCTGGCAGATGGAAACCAGACCAATCAACTAATCACACAGACCCATGTTTGGAAGTTGAACTGTATATTGTTTAAGGCTTGTTGCATCCTACAGTAACATGTTAAACGATTTTTGAACAGTGATGTAGATCTAAGAGAACAACATTTTGACTTATTTCATACCAGAGATTTATTCTAAAATCAGTTTGATGGATTAGTAGTAATTTGCCAGTATATCCAAAACAGCTGACATGTTTTTGCAACTCAACCGCTAAAATCACTGACTGGTTTCCAGTATGCAGAACACCCATTTATTATAAACACAGATTAAATATAGTATCACACTTAGTTTTATCACACTGTTAACGTTTCAAACACCTGTCAGTTCAATCCAGCCTTGCTACATATAGCATGTTACCATTGACTTCGAATTTTTAACACCTATTTGATATTGAGGGTTGTGTCTTTCAAGCTCTGCTGAGGACATAGGAACAATGAGGAGCACCCTGATAAGAATGTCAGTCTGATCAAACAGCCCTCTAACTGCACCAGGCATTTGTTGTACGTCAGCAGCTTCAGAAATGAACCAGTAAGTATATGATGAACAGGCAAAGCTGGACTCTACACTGTCACTTTTCACCTTTGGATATTCATCTCTACCATCAGCCAGTTCCTTTGAAATTAAGATCTTTTCAAATTGTATTATAGTCTACAGATCTTCCTGGTCAAAAGCTTTGAAATCTCAACTTAGAATCTCTGGCCGTCTCAACACACTGTAATTTATACAAAATCATAGAAAAATAATAAGAGACGACACCTCCCATTTTTGACAGTTTTCAGCACCTTATTTTAAGATAGTCTGTAGTTGCAAAACATTCAAAGGTGCAAATTTTTAAGACTTTTGTCATCTTTTGACTTTTCATTGAGTTTGACATGTTTGGTTCAGGTAGAAATATATCACCAAATATTAAACAGCCATGATATTTGCTGCAGACATTAATATTCTCCCTCAAGATAATTTGTTCTCAAGACTATTTATTTGGTGTCATCATTTGGTGTCAAATTTGGTATTATGACTAAATTCTACAGATATCCTGATGTTCCCATCAACCTAGAATATGCTTTGTATGCTGATTTACAAATACATATTTAAGCCTGTCTCAAAAAATTTACGTTTATACATATCATGATTATGTTCTGATCCAACATATTCTTTGAATGAATCAAACGCTGCATTTATTAACATAAAGGCAGTCACAAGAAGTCGGTTGGGGTGTTTCTCTAACCTTAACTAAGTTTGGTTTAACCTTCCCTTTCTAATGTTAGTCAAGCTAACATTAGCAAAAAGCAGAAAGAAAATACCAATCCGCAACACAAAGAGACATAATACTGAGTTATCTTATATAAAACTGGTTTTACATATATGATATTGATAACCACGGTTCTGTGACTGCAAGCCTTACATTCAGAGCCGCAGAAAGCAAACAAGCTCAAACTGGGTCCACAACTAGACACAGACTGATAAGGTAATAAAATGTTTCTTAGTTTATTGTAATTATAATCTTTAAAAAGTTGCATTTTCCAACTTTAATTTACACTGACAAAGAGTGATGTCATGATGCTTTTTTTTATCACCATTTATTTCATCTATCACCAGAGTGAATCCTTGGTATACTGTTTTAGTTTATTTCATTTGACAGAGGTTGACAGACAGAGGGTCAGCGTCAGCAAACAAAGTGACAATCAAATGACAGCTGAGTAAGTTGTGAAAGATAACACAGTCCTTGGAGGGAGGTTTAAGGGTAAAGGTCAGACATGTGCTATTTCTGGATAAGCAACTGTTCCTAATATGAAAATTCTGGTGAATTACGTAAAAGTACAGTTTAATCACAACAATCTATTGTCTATTGTGCAGGGGGGGATTGAACTAAAATTAGCTTTTTTTTGTTTATCCAGAACACTATAGCAGAGACAGGTTGGCAGATAGAGAGCAGAGAGAGAGTTGACAGTTGAGCATGTTGTGGAAGAGTGTGGGAGGCAGTGATGTTTTCGTCTTTCTCCCGGTGAGTCAACTCTAACCCCAGATGACTCCAGTACAAACCATGTTCCTTCAACAACCAGAGAAATCTGTTTATCTACCTCTAGGCATCCTAGCTGCAGGGCTCAGGCACACACTCCAGATGTAATAAGTTGGGACTCAGCTCATGACCTTGCTTGTCAACTTTGCTCTCCTTCTCTGTCACTCTCAAATACATGAAAGAAGCAGAAATACCTATATGTTAGCCAGAGTACAGCTGAGCCAGGAGTCAGGTCAGGAGGAGGAGAGGTAAGGAGTAGCCTGATGACACAAGTGGCTCCTGATTCCCATTTGCCTCCCTTCATCTTTGTCTTCTAGTTTCAGATGGTGTTTAACATGAGTAATCCTGCAGTTACGCAGGATGCTAGTTCTTGTCATGCTTAATATGAAAAAGGAAAAAGAAGGTAATTTTGGAAGAACAACAACCAGGTGAAGTCGGTGCTGAGAGAGCTGAAGGTAAAACTGAGGGTAAGTAAAGATGGGAGGAGGAAGCTGGAGAACAACCTCCGGCATAACAACATGAACCATGTGTGGACTGGAGTGAAAAAAATCACAGGCTTCAAAGAGAAGGGGAACCAGGTTGAGGGGAACCTTAAAAGAGGAATCGAGCTGAACAATTTTTTCAACAGATTTACAGTAGGACCCACAAACACCCCCCTCCTCTTCCAGATACTTAGCCTCCCCTACCTCCTCATCCAGACACACAGAGAGCTCACCCATCACAACGTTACCACTGCCACCCCCACACCCCTCCAGTAATGAATATAAGAGACTGTCACCAAACCACACCCATCACTGTGGACACCATGGAAAATTGAATCCCACCATCACCCTCCTCCTTCTCCTCCAACATTCCCACTCCCCCCACCCATCTGTCAGTTTCCAGCAGCCAGGTGAAGAGGCAGCTAGAGAGGCTGAACCACAATAAGGCAGGACCTGATGGAGTCAGCCCCAGAGTCCTGAAGGCCTGTGCCTTTGTGTTTTTTGACTTCTCCACTGCCTTCAACACAATCCACTGTCACTGTCTCCGGGGCCTTATTTATCAACTGCACATACAGAGAGTTTTGTGCTTAAATCATGTGTACACTCATTTCTGTGCACAGAATAGAATTCATCAGTTTCTTCTTGTCCTTGAAAATATGTGAACATTTAAAACCTGTCATGACCAGGCATACTAACAATTTCACAGAGGTAGACAGGTTAAGGGCAGCCTAAGGATAGGTTTAATAGTGGACAAATTGATTCTTTAATTAAAAAAACATAGATGTGCACTGATGTGATGTGATGGATTTGTCAATAATGATCTATGATCTATTTTCATATATAATTAACTTAAGAGCGGCGTTTGTGAAGTATAGGTTTTAGACATTACCACATTTTAGTAAGCTGACAACAGACTTGACTTCATTTCTCGTGAGAATATGTGTCAGCACAGTGGGGAGCTCATAAAGATTTCACCACATTTCCTTATTGTAATCTCTTGTATGACAACCAGTGAAGTGTGGGAGCAGTGGAAACATTGTCGAACAGAATGCAAACATGGACTCCAGTGCACACTGGCAAACTTTCCCCCCTGAGGATGCTACAAGACCGTTTGTAATGCTATACTATCTTAAACTCATCCTCTGTTATGTTGTTTTTTTGTTTCTTACATGTTATTATTGTCGATGTTTGCATTTTGGATATGTTTCTATATATAAATCAACCTGTACATTCACAAGCAGGTGATAAACTGTGTTAAACTAAGTGTGCAACTTTGATAATTAAATTTTTTCCTTGTTACATAAGTATGTGCTTTGTGGTGAAAATGTATGTTAAAGTATAGCAGCATTTGTTTTTTTTAAACACTATTTGATAGTTGCTGGATTATTTGCATGCATCTTGGCATAATTAGAGTAAGCACTTACTTTAACAGATTTAGTTTTTGACCTTTACTGGCTTGCAGCACATCAACCAGACCACAGCAAGTTTCCTTTTGTGCTTTTCTTTTTGGCCAATTTACTTAACTAAATTAATCGTAATTAGCTCCAGGTGGTGTAGTGTACAGACGGCGTTTCTACTGTCCAAAGCTTTGGTAGGAGGCTAAAACTAAGAAGCATCTGCTCTTTGCTAATAAAAAAGCAAAAGAATGAAAGATACAGTATGACACACACTTCTTGTCATAATCTTTTTCAACAAGACTTGAATGAGTCATAGATTTGCAGAAATCTAAATTCAAAACTCTGAAGGTGGCTGCAGAGGTAAAACACCCCCCTGGAGTGAAGAGGCTTCATAATGATTTTCAATGTGGGTAGTTTTCAGTGGGAGTGCTGGAGGCTTGGCTTATGTATAAAAAGTGGTATTGCGTATGATTTTCAGCAGGGGAGCCATGATCGCCAGGTCAATCACCTACAGCAGGCACTCAGCAAATTATTTTATTTCTAAAATGACATTTCCATTCTATTTTCCATTCTAACTTTAAAGCCTTTTTAAAGTTTGCAAAAACTCAAAAAAGTCAAACAAACCATGCCAGAAAAGGAGGTAGCCATAGACACAACACTATTTGTTCCTTAAATGAAATAAATATGTGAGCATAGAGGGAGAAAGAAAAAAAGGAAAGGTGCACAAAGAGAAAAGGTGAGAGGGAAAAACAAATATGAGAGGGAGAGAAAATTGGAAAATGTAATGGTAGAAGAAGAAGCAAGAGGTAGATTCAAAGTGGACAGCAAAGAGAAAAAGAAAAACAGATCAAAGACAGAACAGAGGAAGATGAATGAGGCCTTTTAGTGCTCTCAGTTGTTTTTCTATTCTTTGACAAACAGTGACGAATGATGGATGAAATGAAAAGAGAGACGAGTGAAGGGGAGAGACTGGTGTCCCTGCAGGTGCCAAATAAAGAAGTAGTGTCTTTATTACACTCCAGTCTCCCACCAGCACCCTATGGAGTCAGTCAGTGTGTGCTTACAGTTGATGTTTGTCTGTGTGTCAGTGTGCAACTTTGTAATGCTGGTGTGGATAAAAACCCTGTTTTTATGAAAACTGTCGTATTACATTTGAAGATACAAATGAAACATCAGTTTATCCACCAAGATTATATGAAAATCTGTTCTTCTTCACACATTTCTAGATGTATGTGTAACAAAAGTGTGTGGTGTATGTTCCTATTGTATTTCCATAGGTTTTTGTGTGTACATGTTCTCCCTGTCCATCCATGGGGCCTATTACATGGGTGTTAATTATTTTGCTAGTGCTTAAAGTGCAGCTCCCTTTGAAGGTACTCTCATCATCAAAATAACACTTTAATCAACGGTGTGTCCCCACTCATTTACAACTCTCCAAGTGGCTAATTAACCAAAATTCAAAGTAAGTGAGACAGCAGGGACGTGTGCGTGCATGGCATGGCCACAGAGGAATACATGGCGTGGTGACAATACACAATAAGAAGTGGACAAATTACAGAGATGAGCATGCATTAAATGTTCTCAACCTCACAAATTTAAAGAGATCCAAACGTGCTTGTTTTGGAGATGATTTAATGATCCTAAACACAGTACTAAAATTGCTATACCAGCAGAACAAATAATATATATTATTACATAAAAAGCAAGTGTTTTAAATTGTGCAAAAATTACACAGTATAATCATGATGGCTGTGTTTTGTGCTGGGGCATATATTTCGTCTTATTAAAGTACTAAGGGTTTTTGAAACTGAACTCATTGTGCCTGATCTAGCTTTCAAATCTTAAAAAGCTGTTAAAATCAGATTTCTTTCATTTATTGCAACAATATGCATTTTAGTTTGTGATCTTGTTCTGCTCATTTAATGCCATTGACTCAAATCTGAGCAAGCTTGACACATACTGTCCTTGAGCTCACAGACCCCCTGGCAGGTCACAACATGTAATTACACGAACACGTATTGAAAACATATAAAATTAACTAATTCTGTCAATGCTAATACAGGTGGAGGGAGTTATCTCACCTATTGTGAGACGGGTCATGGACATATGTGACTGCAGGCTACACAGAACATGTGACTATAAAATGACTTATGTGCCGGTCTGAACAGCCACTTGTATTGGTTATTGATGTGTTCTAATGATGCTGATAGAGCCTCAAAGTAGAGACTTGTAGAAAGTAAAGTGCATTTCCACAAGGGCTCAAGTATGATATACACTCACCAGCCACTTTATTAGGTACACCTTGATAGTACCAGACTGGACCCTCTTTTGCCTTCACAACTGCCTTAGGTCTTTGTATCTGTGGAGGCCATTTGAGTACAGTGAACTCATTATCATGTTTAAGAATCCAGTCTGACATGATTTCAGGTTTGTGATATGGCACATTATCCTGCTGGAAGTAGCCATCAGAAGATGGGCATACTGTGGTCACATGCTTACACGTTTTTTAGACCAAATTCTGACCTGAATCTATTCTCTGCAAATCTTACAGATGGCTGTGCATGCAAATTCCAGTAGATCAACAGTTTCTGAAATACTCAACCATGCCATATTCAAAGTCACTTAAATCACTTTTCTTCCCTATTGCAGCTCAGTTTGAATTTCAGCAGATCATATTCACCATGCCTACATGCACAATGCCTAAATATACTGAGATGCTGCCATGTGATTGCCTTATTAGATATTTGCATTAACGAGAAGTTGAACCAGTGTCTCTAATAAAGTGGTCAGTGACTGTATAATATAAAGCATAGGGTAGCTGTGGTTCAGTTGGGAGTGCAGCTGTCCACATATATGCAAAAATATGTATGTACAGTATATATATGTGTTAGTATTTTGATTACAGGTGGTCTTTTTCACCTCCCACTTATTACCCATATTTGTATTACCAAACCACCCTCTCAGGTGCTACATCAAACAAAGTCCTTTTAAAGTTGGGTCTCTGGCCTTTGGCAAGAATACTTGGATGTTTTAATAAGTCTAGTTCCCAGGATGTAAACTAAATTTCCTATCTAGTTCCCTGGGTTGAAGTGCTAAAACAAAGGCTAAATTAGATTTTGACAAATAATGTAGGCATGAGTCTCTCTCCTTAACTCTCCATAACTCCCTGTTGCTGTTGTCAGAACATTCTTTACAGTATGGTTTGGTTGTAATGATTTATTGGTGTTCAGCATCATCAAGTCGCACTGGCTATCCTTGAGTTATTTCTCCTCTGGTGAAACAAAAGACGAAAATAACAGCCAAAACTAACTATGAGATCTCACTGGAGCTAAGATTAGTTTTGGCATAAACTTCACAGTACTGTTCTTTTCTCTAAAGTAGATAAATAACAACTTATTGGCCAACAGGTATTATTAATTGCTAGGACTTCAAAATCTCTACTTCTATGTATGTTCTTGTAAAGAACAAATTAATAGATGTAGAGCACAGATGCAGGCAAAGAGTCTTATGTGAATGTGATGTCACCAGCAACAGGCCTAGTAGGAATTATAATGAGGCCATGTTGTCTTTTCCATAGGAACCATAGCTGACAGCATTCAAGTGGCTCATGGGATACTTAGCTTAAGAAATGCTTGAAATCGAGGCCTCGTTTTTTGCTTTTGACAGTTGTTTCATAGGTTTCAGAAATCACAACTCAGTGCCATCAACAGATACATCCCCTGGCAGGATTCCACAATGTGCAGTATGCTCTTTTGTGCTGCTGTAGCCCTAGAAGAAATGATGGGAGAAATCTAGTTTGCTGTTTTGTAGGAACTCAGACATGTCAGGTTTGTACCATACAGTAACTGGACACATGCAAAGTAATAGTATGTGTAGTTTAACAACATGTTATCCTGTTTCAATTTCATAGGGCAGATTATTAGTACTTCACATAACCAATTTATCTTAGTTGCAAAAACTTGGCTTCCAGCTATGAACTCCAGCAGAAGTTTCTATTGAGAGTTGCCTGCAGCACCAAAGTTCTGCAGCAGGTTGAGCGTGTAGCCTTCCTGTGGCACAGACAGTGAAACTGGTGCAAGTGCATTGACTAAAAAGAAATGTGTAAATATTCAATATTAAACTAAGGACTCATTTGAAACCAATTATTGTAAGCCACACTATGCATTTCTAGTTTTCACAGTGCTGTCTCACTTGTCTCACTTTTACATGATTGTTTATGTAAACATTAGTGCTGTCAAAATAAAATGTTAATTTTAATTAATTAATCACAGAAACAATAACACTTTAAAAAGGAGGCAGAGGACGAGACAAAAACACTCAGGTGTGACTGTTTTTGTACCCTCAGAGCATTTCAAGCCAGAAATACCACCAAAACACAAACCATTTAGCAGTGAACCCCAAGCTCTGAACAGCACTGGTGCTAACGCTAGCAGCCAGCCTCGTCAAGCCCCACTTGACTGAATTTATTTCCTCAGCATATTCGGTCATATTTGTCATTGTTACAGTCATTATTGCATATGGACAGTGAAATAAAAGAGATGTTGCCTTAAAGTCTAATGTTATGTCAGTGGTTAAAATTCATTTGAATCTAATTTTTAAATACTTTGACAACAAAAAATGATATATGTGAATAATTTACGGTAGATTAATTAATAACAGAGCAAGTAATTATTTAGTTTAATTTTTTTAAATCACTTGACAACCCTAGTAAGCATGCATCATTAAGTTGTTTTCTCTACCTGCATGCCAAATTAGGTTTTGATGTTTGACTGCCTGTTGCCATGTAAGTATTACACATGGCTGTGTGGTTTCTAGTAGAAATCAACAGTTTAAAAACACATTTACTGAAGGGGAAGCAGGGAACAACTCTTGAAATTAAAAGTTTTGAAACATTGCACTGCACATGCTGTTAAAGCAGTGAATGCAGAGAGCTGAACAGCAGATTTAAAACATAGAAATACAAAACAGACACACCATACTGCCAATTTGATAATGCTCTCCACCTCTCTGTGCTATTGTACT
Organism: Sandelia bainsii; assembly: GCA_032362345.1. Taxonomy (NCBI): domain Eukaryota; kingdom Metazoa; phylum Chordata; class Actinopteri; order Anabantiformes; family Anabantidae; genus Sandelia; species Sandelia bainsii. Next base: position 6,612,474 of record JAUMHL010000008.1, on the reverse strand, counting down.
CAGCCTACATAATTAATTGACCACAGTTCAAATGTTATATTTAAACACTAGATTTCCCTGTGTAGCTCAGCCAGATTCAAAATGCACTCATGTTGTGTGATTCATGGATGTGAAACCTTTTAGCTTCCAACGATAAAAATGCATGAGCTTAATTTTGATGTAAAGCATTCTTGATCAAGGAATAAGTCAAGAAATACAACAGTTTACCATATTATTTCATATTCATTGGCTGGCACAGATGCTGAAATGGGTTTTTCAAGTTTTTATCTCTCATGCAAATACTGTATTTTAATCAACATGCCAAAGGAAGAGCCTCATTATTATTCAATGAATAATAATGAATTTGTTGACAGAGTGCTCGGAGAGATTTTTAACTGATTCAATAAGATCGACATCAGTTCAGTCATCAGTCATCATGTTCGACATTTGTTAAAGAATCACTGTTTTAAAGTAAAGAATATGAATCATAATGGTCAGAGTAAAGTATGAAAGAAAGGCTAAGTGTGGTTAGTATGTAGAGTCATTCATATATGCAGTATATCCCAGCATGCCTTTGTGCAATATCCAGGGATGATTTTTACTTTTATCCATCCGTTGTTCTCATGTGTAACTGACGAGAACAGTATGAGTTGTCATTTTAGTGTCTTTCTTCTATATGTAAGGGTAAGTTTTACTGCAAGTGTCACTACCAGATTAAATAACTTGATATGATGGATGATTGTTGCTATGTAGACACACACGAGGATACAGAGCTAAAATTACTACAATACAATCAAGTCTTTGACGTGCAATGCTGCATTCACCTAATGCTTGAGAGAAAAGGAATATTATATTTTTTATGATTTGGGAGCAGCCATTTTCTGTTTATGGGTTATTCTCTTTTCAGGTTATAACACAGACCTCCATTTTGTAAATCGTGACATTACCACCACCAGGTAGTGTCTGATCGGTGTATATTATATGTGTATATAACACACACTCTTTCATTGTCCTGTTTACAAATGTAAATCCCCAGCTTTCTTTGACAATATTACTGCAGCAGTTTCCAGATATGCAACTGTAATCACTACAGCTTATGAGAGGGGTTTTAATATCAAGTAATTACTGTCTGTCTGCTGGGACCAGAAGACAGCTTCATATTGAAGCTACAGCACTTCAAAACCTGTTTACTGGTCAGGCATGATAGAATGTATAATTATCGGATGATTTGCCCCATGGAGAGAAAATGTCTCACCAAGCCAAATCAGTGATAACAGATTATGTGCTACATGATGAAACGGTGCTTAAACTGCACTGATTTGGACATCAAAATGTGTTTTCTTATCACGGGGATTAAGAAATAGCATTTTCATCAAGCATTCTGTGGCTCTAGTGGGAACTGTAGAAAGTCTGAGAAACGTATCCAAGTGATACTGTGGGAGATTGTGTTATACATCTGAAAAGAAAAACTTCCTCAAGGGGTGTTTTTATTTCTACTTGGACACTTAAAGAATCAGACTGGCAGTTTCGATGGGTAGCCAATATGTAGAAGAAAATGGTAAGACTAACACATTGCTGAAGAAAGTCAGGTAACTAGAATGGTATGCTATGAAAATGTGTAAAGGCAGTGGTCTTATCCCCTTTAGGACTGCTTTTGTTAGGTACTACCCACGGTAAATAAAAACTGACAAAACACTTGCACAGGCTCAGAAATCCATTTGTTCGTGCTCAAGCCAGAGTAGTGTGAAGATCAGTTCTTCTGCAAGACAGTGACAATGCTGTGTAATGCTGCTATGTTTTCAGCAGTGTGTTGTGATGAAAAGCACTTCAATTCATTTAGAGATCAATTTGCTGTCTTTGTCCACTGACATAAAGACCTAGAGTCTTTAATACAATGTGACACTGCAGTGTGTGTGTGTGTGTGTGTGTGTGTGTGCAAGTGCAAATGTGCAGCACTGTGATTTGGAAATGTGATTTTGTTTGTGTTTGGGTTCAGCCGAATGCAAAGGAAGATGAATTTGGATGTTGGCATGGAAGCATGGATTTGTGTGTGTGCATTGATGTAAGTACTATATACACTGGAAATGCATATAAACACTAATTAGATATGTTTTTTTGTCTCCTTCTTTGAAGGAAAACATTAATGAGTTTGCTCGTGCATGTTTACAGAATGACAGTGACTGAATTTGAAAACAGATTTACATGCATCTGTTTGCCTGATATTGTTTCTGAGTATTGGAGAGGTTCTAAAACTGGGTATTAGTGCTTACAGTACGTACACGAAAGATACTGTTGTACTAGATGTTGACACGCTGAGCAAACAGCTTCATTGTTTGGGGTTAAGAGAAAGATGACAGAAAGAAGTGACTCAGAAAGAAATTACTCCTCACAGCAGAGAGAAAGAAACAAAGAGGTAGGATAAATACAAAAGACAGAAGAGAAAAGAAAGTAAGCTGGAAGGATATTAGGTTATTAGTACTGGTGTTTGTTGTTAGTTGAAGATATTTATCTGACTGAAACCAAACGTAATTGGTACTTCCCCTCCCCTTCCACTCATCTCTGTTATCAGTGTTCTGATGCAGTTAATTCTACTGCAGGGCCAGCTCACAGACATGAGATAAACTTGTGAGCAACCACCCAGGGAAATATACCATGACCCTCAAAGACAGACAGAGATAGACAGGCAGAGATGGAACAATCAAAAGTGAAAAAGTAAAGACACGTGACAGGAAAACATAAAGCTAATGAGCGATGGAAGAAAGAAATAAGTTGAGAGGAGAATAAATGAAGTGAGCACAGAAGAGCAAGATTACAGAGAAGAGAGGGGGATGGAAAGAAAAGAGGATTTCAAAATCATTTTACATTTCATCCATGAGTAACAGACTGTTGTAAACATTATGAACATGCAGCCCTAAGGAGCTGAAGTGGTGTGCGTTTAAAGTCACTTGGTTGTTCAGATAAAACTTTTACTTTGCCCTTAACAGTTACTGTGCATGACTCCTAACTTTGCCTTTAGAGCTGCATTAATTCATTTTTGGCCACATGGGGGAACTATAAGTTCACACTATGCTATCAGACATACAAATATATATTAAAAGGGAGTTATTTTTAGCTTGATGCATATTGTTAAAGTTTGGGAATACAAACTGTATATATGACTTTCTATGGACTGTAGATATGTTCCTCTGTTGTCCCAATATCAGAATATCTCTGCTTCTAGCAGTAAAACTCTTCCAGATTACCTTGTCTTGTCTACGGAGCTGTTTATGGATATTTTTCAAAGTGAAGATTTATGTCACACAGTCTAATGGTCTGACTCACTGATGTGTTTCTAATAGTTTTAGGAGAACAATGGAACTATATGACAGACAAATACGTAAAATCGCAGAAGGTACGGTACGGTTCAGCTATGACCTAAAAATGATGTGTCTGTGTAGCTAAACTGCAGCTCAAATATGATTTTTTTTGCGGGGAATGTAATTGCGAGCAGACTGTGTCATACATTAACACTAATCATATGAAATAAAATGCATCAGTCTAACATAACACACCCTGTGGGTCTGGTTTGGTCTTAACTAACATTTGATTTGGTTCACTGAAAACAGTGCTAATGGAAATCAATGAGAATAAAGGACATAAAGTGACCACTTTCACATTACATGTTGTTGTTTGATTAAATGCCAATATATATGCTTGAATAATACACCTTTATGGAAAACTCCTCACTAAATCTATTTAAAATTGATTTTTTTTAAAGCTTAAGGGGATGCAGCTTCCAGCCTATTCAGCTGCCTAATTTCACAGCTCATAGATAAGTAATGAGCTGTAGTCCACCTGACACAAAGTTATTCAGTACAGTAATCAACAATGTGTAGAGAGGTAAAACTAAATATAACACAACATCTGAGATTTACCTAATATACATGATGCCTTACAATTCAGAAACCTGTTTCCTAGGTTACTAAAATCCTTGTGAAGACATTTTTCTCATAAGATAAAGGGATACGATAACAAACATGTGAAATTGATGTTAGGCTTCCGAGAAATGGAATTAACATTCACAGAGCAGCACTCCACGTGTCACATGAATAAACAATGGGTCTTAAAATGCCATAGACCTACTCATTTCTCAGTAAAAAAAGATGGGACAACATTTACCTGGAATGGATATTTGCCTTAGTGATGGAAGTTTCTGTTCGTGGCCCTGTAAGCATGGATTTCCTGGTTGGTTTATTTCATTGAAAGTCGGTAAGTATGGGTCAGTTGTATCAGCATAAAATTCCTCTATCAAACATTACAGGCATTGTGTGTGACTGACATAATCATTATGCATCTGGGCTGAACTTTCTCAAGATAAAGCTTTAAACACATATTTGGCGTCGTACATACATCACAACTGATGATTTTTCTGGTAATACCAAAAGGTCATAAGTGAAAATAATTACTATCCATTTTCTTAGCAACATTAAGTAGTAATGCATTTTAAACTTAAATTATTCCCACAGTGTACAGAATTAGCAATGACTGTGCAAGTAACATTTCAACCCACACTTTGGTTACACCCTAATCAGTATTCCCGAACTTGGGCAATAATTCCCTAAAGCTAGACATCAGAGAACCAAGGCTCTAATCTGTGATGTTTGTCTGAACTTTCACATCGCTCTGAGCTCAATATTAAAGAAGTGCTATCACTTCTGAATGAGAACATGCACAACAGTCCCTAGGAGAGACATTGTGAGCTTCCCCTTTTGGCACATTCATGGACATAGGACCCAAATGCAAAACATGGGCTTCATAAGAAAATAGGAAAAAAATTAATTCAGCTGAATAAGAAAACATGCATTAATCCCCACGATAGAACATACTGTCCAAATGTAAATGTAAAAGTGTCACTGTCACGATCTGTATATTTAGACATGTGCCTCTTTTATCGACAGAAATAAACACGGTATGAATTTTGCACTAATTTATAACATGTTTATTGCCCTCCAGTCGTCCTCAGTGAGTTTCTCTCTTCATCATCTACATACAGTATTTCATGTACAGTTGTGTCATCCATTTCAAATGTTATCACCCCATTAAACGGCTGTAATCAGTTTTTAAGTGACCTAATACTTATGACAAAAGTGAAAGAGTCACCAAGACTCACAAAGTGAAAAGAGTCACGTGGAGAAGGCTGGATGGATGAGACGACAAAACACAGGATCACTGTTTGTTTCCTGTTTGTTTTATTGCTATTACTTAAGTATTTATCTGACCCTAAACTGTGGTTTCCCCAAAATATAACACTGTTGACTTTGTGCCTAAAACTAAAAAAGTACTTTTTGTTCCTAAACCTAATAACATAGTTTTTGAACCATGTTTTAGTGGGCTAATGAGCCAACTAGAAAGTGGATTGGGGGCCCACTACATGTATGGTATCTCCTCCCTTCCATCCTTTTTGCTGATTTTGATTGCCTTCACTTTGCTGCCTTTTTTGTTGTTGTTGTCATTATCACTGCAAAGATGAGAAGTCAGTTCTGGATCGGTGCTACTGCTGCATAAAATGTCATAAAACAATAGATGCAAAATTGCTGTTGGGGAAATTGTTTGTACCATTACAGTCATTTAGTAAATTGGCAAGATGGGAACATCATCCTCTGTGCTCGTTAAGATCATGTCTTTTTAAATGTTCTTTGAAGAAGCTTTACATTTACATTTATAGAGTAGGATTATGTGCTGGCATGTAACCCCTGCTATCCAACTAGCATAAATTATTAGATTAACACATAGTGTTCATAAGCTATGCTTCTGCCTGTTTATCTGTACTTTTTATGTTTTGTCTCCCACTGGTGCTTTTGTCGGCATGTGTGCATTAGAGCCTGCCTATGAATGCCTCCCCCGCTAAAGTGTGTGTGTTTGTGTAAATCTGTGTATGCTAGAAGGGTACGCTAACCTTTTCAGAGCTACATTGTCTCAGTGGGTTTTTAATTGTCCCTCGTCTTTATAAAGCACTTGACCTTCTCTGCTCTATCTTAATGATTTGCTGCTACTGCAATGGCCTGCTCATTTAGGAACATCAGCGAGGAGGGCAGATGAGGAGTGGAGGAGGAGAGACAAAGAGTAAGATGCTGATTTGCCGCTGCTCAAACAGGCAGTTAATTTAGTCACAGAAGTGGGAAGGACACATCAAACCTGTGGCAATATGATCAAGCATTTTTACTAAACTATACATAAGCAGGAATATGATCATGTATCTCTATCATAGTACCCCAATTGAAGGTTTTGGGAATTCCACCCACTTACCCACATTAATTCATGCAAAATGTTTCACATGGTTGTGCTTGACTTTAAGGGAGCTTGAGAACCCCTTGATTGTTGGTCCAAGTGTTGTTTGATTGTTTGGTTTGATGTAGGACAGTGTGAGGAAAGTGTCTATTCTGCTTTGTATCAGTGTAGACATTAATAACATAAAGGGGCTCAGGTGTTGATCACATACCTTAACAGCAAACAAACAAGATTTGAAATACCACAAAGGTGTGCAAATGACAAAGCTACAGCTGTTTACAGTAGATTCCTGCCCGTACATGACAAATGGTTTTATGTTAATTACTGACAAGAATTTCCCAATTAGCCAACGCATGAGTGTCTTGATATCAAAAGAGATTTCGGAATGATTTCCTTTTCTTGGATTATCAAAAAGCTCCATATTCCAACATGTCTATTATAATGGCAGAAACTAGTGGTGGATTATATAACAGTGCTTCTGTTTTGATTGGCAGCTTGAAAAAACAGTGTCAGTGTCAAGAGAGAGAGTGTCATTTGCAACTTTCTTTTATTGGTAGCAATTAAACACCTTATTTTAGGCCTTCTCAGATAAAAAAAAAAAAGGAGAATTAGGTTAAGACTAACATGATGGAAGGTGGCACCTTTATTATCTTTAGTGTGAGATTTTGATTAGTCGGCTGGTGAATGGTGCTGGATGTCTCATGGTCCTGTCAGTCTTGACAACTTGATATTATCTATTCTCAGATTAGTGGGTTAGTCGACTGTCCTTATCAAGTCTTAAGTGACATTCTTTATGAATGCTTAACTTTGACTGAACTGCAAAAATCTAACCACATTTTCTCCTGACATTTTAGTTAACCACTTAAGTTAATAAAGTGTTTTAGTTCTTATACACTTATCCATACCTTAACTAATTTGCCATAGCCACTATTTCATCATTTCAACAAACACCTGTGTGCTTTTCCTTGTGCTGGCAGAATGTACTTGTTAGCATTTTGCATAATCATGTTAATAGCATTTTACCCAGTGGTGTTCAGAGTGTTTCAGGGTGAAGGCTCTCACATGAAACAAAAAGAGAAAGAGAGAGGGAAACATTTGTAATCCATATTCAGTAGCTGCTCACGGGTGATAATCATAACTACTGGCACCGGCATACTTACTATTCACAGTCTCTCACAGAAGAAACAGACTTTAAGGGCCCATTAAAGCATCACCTGACTGTAAATCAAGGCTGGTTGTTTTGATCCACAGGACCTTATTGTACCTTGAGTGAATACGATTTTTGTGCCAACCTCATTGGGGGACCGAACCTCTAACCCTGCTAACACTTGCACTGCAGTTCTGTTACTCAAGAGGCTTCACATCATACACAAACAATGAAGCACCAACTCCTTGCTGTGAGATATTTAGATATCCAAGCTAACAAACAGAAACTGTCTTTAACACCCAAAACGCCCACATAATTATATTCAAAAGGAAGGAATTAATCAAAATAGGGCCTTTTATGCTAAATTAGAGGAGACACATGAAAGGAAAAGAAGAGTAATCCTCTGCATATTCAATCAAAACTCAAAGGTGCTAGCATCCTTATTGAAATTCTTCCTTTGACATAAGAAAGAGACATTCATGACCCGACGAAGAATCTTAAGAGGGTGGTGAATATGAAATGAATAATAGTTTGCAGAATATGATGGATCCAAAGTACTTTTTAACATACTGTTGGTATGATGTGCTTTTTATGAAATGCTGTGTTAGTTTGATGGCAGATGTAGCGCGAGGCACACCTTCCAAAAAGATCAACTTTGCCCAAAAGTCTCGGGGACGATCAAGATATTTTTTGGCAAATGTGAGACGAGCCTTTGTGTTCCAAAAAGAACACTCTTATTGTTGAACCATGAACACTGACCTTAACTGAGGCAAGTGAGGTCTGCAGTTCTTTGGATGTTGTTCTGGGTTCTTTTATGACCTCCTGGATCAGTCGTTGTTCTTGGAGCTCTTGGAGTAATTTGGGAGGCTGACCACTCTAGGAAATACCAAATACATTTGTTATTTACTCTGGTTATCTTTGTCTAATATAAAATGTTTTTGATGATCTGAATCATTTAAGTGACAAAATAAAAAATCAGGAAGGGGGAAAATAATTTTTCACAGCACTGTAAGTGCAAGTTTCCCTTAACAGCCTTTGGTAACACAACTGCAAGCAGCCTTGACCTCACCCCTCTGAAAATAAATTGTGTCAACTTCTAATAGAAACGGTTTACAGTGAATATAGAGGAGCAAAGTTGATAAAAAAGGATGTAAAATGTATTCATTGCATTTGCATGTTAAGGATAAAGAGATCATCCAGTGTGAAAGGGATCTTAAGAACATATGGTGTCAGAAATCTCATGACACGAAAGAGAAGTTAAGGCATACACCTGGCCTTTGCTAGGGATGTCTAGTTGTTATTATTATGGAGTAATAATATGTGCACATCTGGCCGAGTAGATTAAAGCAATGTCCCATAACTGCTGCTATCAATGCCTTTGCAAACCTGGTCAGAGCATCATTATATTGCCCAATCCCATCATCCATCTTCATTAGCATACCATAATTTACCATAATGTATTTTGTATTTAACATTACATTTAATATTTTTCAGATTTTAAAATCTAATAAATTGCATCTCAGCTTTAAAGTGGTGTTTTTAATTTAATCTTTTATTTCCTCAAAAATATATGTACACCTATGGTACAATTATTACTACTCTCTTTTTTACAAAAACTATAAAGTAAAGTAATTTTTAAAATAACTGTAGATCATATTGAATGAGAAAGAGACCAATCAAATTTCCCTTTTATAATTTTTCACATAACAATGTACACTATGTAACATGTAATAAGTGGTAATATTGCTGTTTGCCATTGTTTCTTTGTTTTGTAGTAACAGAGCAGTTTTGCTCTATACAGCGGTAACTGCATCAGGTATACCTCATCCTTATCCAAATTTGGCAGTGAAGTTGTTCATGAGTTCCAGCATGTCAGGTAATTAACGGATCGAGTATTCTGTCCAAGAATATTTCCCTTCCAACCTTCCAAAGACGAGCTGATGCTGAGACACTGTCTGTTAACAACAACGTGAAAATTACTTTGGATTAATCATGTGCCAAGATGTAAGTTACTGCAGCCAACAACTTTCAGTTATTGGCATTGATGGTCTTATTTTTTTTTCTTTGTTAATACGGTCAGTATAAATACCTATGAGACTCTATTGGCAAGAATGTGCCAAACATAATTAGCATTTATTTATTCAGTGTCACTGAATAAATCAGAAACACAGAGGTGGGAGCTTGTGTAACTGAAGAGCAAATGAAAGTCTGAGTCAAGTCAAGTCTGCAGAGCATTCCTGTCTAACCACACAATAAGCTAATATCCTGTCTAAACTACAGCCAGCCGGCCAGCCACTTGTCCACTCAACAATCTGTCGAGTGGCCGCCTAGATTGTGTGTTCAGAAGTGGACACTCAGCTGCTTTTACGTTTTTGGTTGGAATTAGAAATTAACCCTGTGAACACTCAAAATTGCAAATGTAATAAAGAGGCCCTTAAAAGACCACACACTGCCTTCATTAAACAACATTGCTGGAACACACAGTATGTGCATGTGGTGTTTCTAGGATACAGTGTTGAGATTTGTGGACACCTGATGCAGGATCCAGCAGAAGACATCTTCCTAGTTATAGAGAGTCACTTGAGGTGATTGATTCTGATCAGTTTAGGGACTCACACTGTCGAGCAAATTAAATTACCAAGTGGCTAAAAAGAAAAGTTACACAGTCTCTTGCATTACTTTCTAATTATCATCTACACAGGTAATATGCTACTTTGTTGTGTGCAATTTGATGTTAAATAAATAAACACTTAGGTTACATATTTTAACAATAAAAATACTGATTCAGTGACTGTGTTAAATGTAGGCTATATATTAGGCTATTCTTTCAACTTAACATTGCTCAGTATAGCTGTTTTGCCTGGCAGTATTGTTCCAGAGTTAAAAAACTTTATTAATCCCGGGAAATTGTTTTGCCTTGTTACAGGTGCTCTCAGTTTAAGGGCATGTGTCTATTGTTTATGAGGTTGAGGTTTTATGGGAGGTTAGCTAGCTAGCTGTCAACATTGTGTTAAATTAATTTATAGATGACATCTAAATATATGATAATAATTGTAATGGTCCAGATGTTTTGCTGTTAATAAAATGCTAACAGACACCCTGGAGTTACTGTTTTGGGTGATGTTTCCATGCCTGAAAATATAAAATACATTTTCACGCTATTTCACCTCTAGCCTTTCATGTCTGTTATCACAAGAAAATCACCTGACAGGGAACCCACCACTGCAGCATATTAAACTGATGAGAATGAATCAAAGTTTGGACCCGGAAATGGATAATTACAGGCCTCTCAAAAAATATGAAGGCTAATACACTTGTTTTTGCTTACATACATCAACATCCCGTTGATGAAAGAAAAGCAAACCAGTTTTATGTCCAAGGTGACAATTGTGCCAAATTTCTAGAAATTCCTTCAAAGCAATCTTCATATATTGTGTTCACAATAGTTAGCCATTTGCTGAGTGTAATGTGGTTTGTATTAAATTCTAACACTTCAGACGTTAACAACCAACATAATAGTGTGGTTTCAAAGCTTTTGAAAAGTTAGGGATTGTTTTGATAAAAATGTCAGAGCCTCTCATGTAGGCCTGTGAAATCAGAAGATTATTATTCATGAATTAAGCTTCAGGTCAGAGCTGTGTGCTGTGCGACTAATTTATTGTTAGAAGCTATTCAAAGGTTTAATCAAACAATCTGTGCTTTTAGTACAGGTGCTCTATTTTTTTTTACCTACTTTTACCTTTTACAGTTGCATATGAAGTAAATAGCCAAGCAAGCCACACTACATGCATAACCCTTAACCCTATCCATAAAGCCCACACAGTTTGGATCCCTAAAATGCCAACAAGATAATAAGACTAAATGAGCTGTATGCTGCGGTCTGTGAATTAATTTACATTTGAATATTAAAAAAAAATCTACTGGCATAAAACATCTGCATCTGAGTATACTTTATGCATCTGTAAGTGTTCTGTCTCCGTCAGGTCAAGCACCACTCAGATATCCAAGCTGTTATTGTGTTTACGTGCCCAGTTGCCTTGACTACGGTGCGCTTTAGACTTCCTGCCCACAGCGCACCTTTTCATGGCTCAAGATCACAGTTGTTACGTGATCTAAATACATACAAACGCTTGTGTGTGGTTGCTGAATGAGAATGGGAAAAGTGTGGGTGAGAGATGTGCTACAAATAAATGCACATTGTATGATCTGTAAATTATAACAATGAGTCACAATGGAAGAGTTAATGAGTTGTGGCAGCATCAATCTTTTAAAGATCCCCCAATCAGCAGTAGATGTTGATTAAGCTCAAAAACTAATTCACCTTTTCTAAAAGTGGATTTTCAGGGTTAAAAATGTCCTTATAAGTGTTGTAATTTGTTTTCCCTTTTGCTCTGAGCATTTTTAAGAGGAGGCAACTGTTTTAAAATATTGAAAAACCTATTTGGGAGCAAAAGTTTTCAAATACTGTATACCCCTCTGACCTACAGCTATATTTTGGGAAACCTTTCCTCCAACCACGTGATCTTTGCAGCAGGGACTCTGTCATTCTGCTGTCTTCGCCACAGATAAAAGGGTCTGAAAACGAAGACAGACAGGTGAGGAGGGAGCTGGACTGATATATTGGGACTCTCCAGTGCACCCAGAGGGACTATTAGGAGGACATCAGCCTTACAGAGTGCAGACTCACCTGCTAATAGGCTGTTTTCACACTCATATTATGGAATAATAGGTGTAGTTGCAGCAGAACATCACCAGTATTTTTCCAGAAGTGGCTTGCAGCAATTCCACAGTGCCCACCAAGACTGGAAACTGGTCCTTAACCAAGGCACTCATACCAGCTGTAAATTAGAGTTGACTCAGTATGACCTCCCAGTGGAATAAATAAGATGGGTTGGGGGTCCATTAAGGAAAAGGTCTTGTGACTTTCAAGGACTTGATCCTAAAAAGACTAACTTGGGGTCGACCCAGACAAAATATTTAACAGATTAAAGCTGTCCTCAAATGGAGAAAATATTCACTTTATTAATGCAATTCATTGAATATCAAAAATTCAAATACACATTATTGTCTGATGTTACCTTTTCTGCAGCACTAACATATCTCATTAAATGACTCATCATTGATTGTCCCTGAATTTCTATACTTCGTAACTATTATTGATGAGAAGCAAGACTCAATAATAATAAAATTCAGACTATGCAGCTATTGATTCAATAAAGGGCTATATGAAGGTGAATAGCCATATTCTATAACACCAGTCACCACTGACAGAATATGAACGCTACATTACTAGACTGAAGCCTACCAATAATCTCATAATGGCATCAATCAATGCAGCTATCAGATTTGTGCTTCTTTATCACAGAGTTGCTCAAACCAGCTGCAGTGATGGATGTCACCAGGCGGGAGATGCACGGAGCAAGTCGAAACCTGATTACGGTCTTCAGTGAGTGGGTGCATTGCAGGAATGAGATTAAAATCCTGTTTCTGTGTGCGCGTGGTTTTGCACGAGGTATGCATCCAGATTTGTATGTATGTATGCATAAATCTGTGTCACTTCTAAAAAAAAACTGCGTGTGTAGCAGGAGTAATGTGGTAGGCCTATATTTTGCATGTGCATGAGTTTAAATATAGGATGTAAATTATGGGTTTGTTTGTATGTGTCACAGCTTTGCATAAGTAGGATAATCCACTTGTTAACGAACCAGTGTTTTCAAGTTTCAGCTCTTTAACTGCCAATCATGTGTACTTCACATTAAAACCTCCAATGTATACATGTTGTAAAATGTATGATTTAGTGTTTATGCCTTCCATGCAGCCATTTGACATTTGACATGGTCCTGGAGCTGTTGGATTTTCCAAATTCATGTTTAGCTTGTTATGCTGGATGTCAGACCTATTTAGGAGCAGATTTATTCTCAGGACTTAGTAATTATAAACAAAATAACATGTCATATTTAAACAGTGTTGCAACAAGTCCATCCAACCGTGGATGTGACTTTCGTACGCAAGCGACCCATTAAAATGGAGGTCATAATACAGAGGGAATTGCATGATGCAACAACATTTGCATGTCAAATGCCAGGTCCAAACTACACAAAATATGATATAATGGTCACTATGTCAATCTAGACAATATCAGAGTCAAATTCAAATTAAACAAACACACACAACCACAATGACCATTACAGCTTTCCATCTGTGCCAGAGACCAGATTCACGTACAATTTCTATATATTGTAGAATTGCTGTGTAGACACATGGTAAAATATTCTCTCTTGTAAACCTATAGAACCTGTGTGTGCACTGTCAATAAGCTTTTCGGCCCCTCAAAACGCTGATATTCATCAACAGGTAGTCAGATGTCTACACTGTATGAACAGTTACAGCCATGTGCACAACTTGATTTCTGTTTTCTGTTTATATTCTCGTCTCCCACTTAGCACTTAAATCATTAAAATGACATTTGATTATGATAACTAGTAAACATATAGTAAGACAATACACAATGGATGACTAAGAAACCACTGAGCAGATGTAAATGAACATTTGGCAGGAGTGGATCAAACCATCTACCAAGTTGCCTGCAGTTTGCACCAGCAGTTAGAACAAATAATAGAAATGATCAGGCCTTGTGCTGTACATGTGTTGTTCTCATCTTTTTTTCTTGCTGGCTCTCATCTTTTCTATACTTTCTCTCTGTCTGCCTCCCTACCTCCCTCCCCAGAGGCCTTCCCACCATGCTGGGGTGGTCCTGTGTTTAATCCCCTGCTTTTCTTTGAAGTCTGCCCAACTTTCTCCTCTGTTTCCCTCTTTGCTTTCTCCACCTCCATATTCCCTTCCCTTCCCATCCTCTCCTCCTTCACCTCCCTTTTCTTCTCTGCCTGTCCACCCTCATCGCTTTCTTCCCCCTTTCCTCTGCTCTTATCACCTCTCAGACTGCCTTGTCGTGCCCTCCTTTCTACTTCTCCTCTCATCTTGTCGCCTCTCCTCCTCTTCCTCCTCCTCACTCCATGTAGCTGCCCAGCTCACTGCAATGCTGTGTACCCATGCGTCACCGTGACCACTCTGCCTGCACCCGCTGTTAAACTATTCCTGGGAGAGCTCACCTGTGAGTGGAGGGCTCTGCTCAGAAGAAAGGAGAAGAGTGCAGACAGAGTAATGGAAAAACAAGTTATATCCCCCTTAACAGCTGGAAGGGCCTAGATACTGTGTTTTGTGAAAATGTAGTGCGTAGAAGCACATCATCCAATTCACTCTCTCTAAATGTATATAAATTCTCTTTCATGAAGTGTGCATTGTAGCCGGTGACTGAATCATGCTGAGACAGGAATCAGAAAAAGTGGAGGGCAAGAATGGAGGGGAAAGGAAAGAAAGATATAAAGAATAGAAAAGTTCTGCAGTCATGTTGGTTGTTACTTTAAACAAACCTTTACTCACAGATAGATTCCAGTGTGGCGAGATGCAAAGGGTTCTTGATGTCAAACTAAAGATTATTTTAATATTTACATCTTCTTGTCATTTGGAGCTTCCAGAGTGCAATGCTGCTGAGTTATCTGATGACGTAAATTATATATGCTGAGGATGGTGGTGTCCATCAGTTTGCCAGGAGTAAAAGAAATGTGGGTAGGAGAGGTTAAAAATGTATAATATTGAACATTTGAGCAGATTTGAACATTTCCACGACTCGTTTCAACATAAATCAGCAACTGGCTCTAAAGGTATTTTAGTATTTCTATGGGTACATACATTACTTACTCTTATATAAGGTATAAATCCTTTAGTCTAGCCCAGTTCAACTGCTATGTACATGGAAACTAATAAGGAAACCAGCAGTGCTCTGGATGCTGAGGCAGCATCTGTAAGTGTTCTCAGCCCCTGTAACACATGGCGCTGTCTGGCTAATGTTGGATTTTGCTGTGAACCAAATGAGCTGAGTCTAATGAATTAAATTTAGAAATGTCGGCTCACAGCAACAAGATGTATAGCATGCAAAGAAGGCATCTCTACAGCTGCAAGTAAATACATGTGTTACAAAAGTAGTCACCTAGCAGTTTTTTTAAGCACATATTAAAGATAACCCAAAGGCCCAAAGACTACCTGCCCTCAGGAGACCTGCTGCTGCAGCACTGCCCTGTTTTCCTTCTTATTTTTATTGTAAAGAATATGTAATGTTGTACTGTTTTATAAGCCTTTCAGCATCACAGTAGTTTGAACTCATCAAAAGATTTCAGTCAACCAGGTGAAGTTACCTGGATCAGACCCATGACTTAACTTCCAAATAGATTAACACACTGCAAGACCATAACTTCCAACATGCCAGAAATCCATTGGATCATCTGGGAGCAGACTCATTTGTCATTCATTTTTGGTTGTGATTAATCAGGTGCTGGGATCCCACCAAATTCAGCTTGATTCTAACAATCGCTTGGGCGTAGTATCATTATCTGTTAAAAATTAAAAACTACAGCTAGCACAATATGATTATTGCACATACACAAAAATAACATGGTGTTATAACAACATATTCATCAGAGGAGCCAAACTGAATGCTGATTTTTTTAGACCAGTAGTAAGTAGCCAATATTCACCCTCTGCAAACATTTATATGAGATGCATAAAGATGGAAATAATGTTTAGGTCTTAATGATGTAGAAGCCTTTATCAGAATTGTACAGTTCTGTATTTTGAACCGGAAAGTATTCTCTGTGGTTGGCAGATTGGTACCAGTATGTTTTATTGCACCTGCTGGGTATTAGATAGCAGGGGTTCTTCAACATTTCCGGTGCGAGACCTCCACAGAGTGAAGGCAGTCTAAGGTTTAATAAAGTGTACAAAAGTTGTCCAATGTCAAAGTCAAGTTAGGTCAATGAAAAATACCTCCTAGCGAATGGAGTAATACTTGGAACTTGCTGGATCAAAGGGGAAGAGGAGACAACGGAGGAGATGGAAAAAGAGAGCAGGTGGAAGAGACAAGTAAAGTCGCAGAAAATGGTTTCAAAGTTTGGTAAGTAAGGAAGTAGAGCAGGAAGAAAAAAATGGAAGGGGTGGTGAAGAAGATAAACAAAAAAAGATAAGGAAGGAGGAGAGCAGATGAGAAGGAAAATAAAGGACAGGAAAGGTAGATTGCATAGGAGAGGAGAAATGATGGCTGGACTTCAAAGAAGCAGCAGATTCAAAAGTGGACCACCTTTTCATGGAGGCCACCCACTGACAGATGGATTGGGAGAGACAGTGAGGGAGAAATGGTGAGAAATAAAGAAAAGGGAGCAGTTGGATACGGAGGAATAGTGATGGGTAGGCTGAGGGAAATGGAGGCAGAGACTAAATTGGAAAGAGACTGTTAAAGGACCAGCAGAGGTGGTCTGAATGTGTTGGCTGTATGTATTTCCATAACAGTTGTGACAACTTTAAGTCAGCTTTGTCCTTTGGTGATGACCCTGGAGTATCTCATGCATGCAGCTGCACACCATTTTCCATTTGTTTTCCCGACGCTGACAGTCAAACAGAATATTTTACTCCTGCAGACAACCAACAAAGATTTGTGTTTTTGCATATCTCTTATTGTTTTGTTACAGAAAGGCGATAATCATAATTCATCTGAATATAAATTTGTATTCTGACATGAGAAATTTTCTTTGTGAAAAAATGTTGTATGACCCTGTAATAGCAAGTAAAATAGTTGTTTGAAATTATTCTTGATATGTTTTTAAACTTTATTCTCTAGATGCAAACTTAAAAGAAAATCTTCATCCTGGCCTTAATACTGTGTCATGTATTTTTATCTATCAAGGGAAACCATAATTTTCCTCTAAGTGCTTTATTTAATACTTTAATAATTTAATCTCCAAGATCTGATATTTTGGTGCAAAAAACAAAAACAACTACAACCATATGTTTGAGTTCAGTTGACATTTCTGAAAGAAACTGTCCAGTAGCTTAGTAACTGACTTGTAATGATGAAAAATGGAAACACAAAAATATTAAGAACTAGGCAGGAATAATTGAGATGGGTAAATGGCAGATTTCTGCACCAGTGGTTTGACAGGTTGTTTGCAGGTTCAATACGAGTTCACCCAGCCTGCCTCGTGGGCATCTGATAGGTGACTACACTAAGGCTTGTTAAGCAGCTCCACTGTCCAGCACATAAATAAGTTCCTGCTCTATCACTAACATCAGGTTTCAGGTAAGTGTGTATGTACAGAATGTGTCCTTCTACCCACTGCTACTATTGTGTGTGTGTGTATAATTTACTGCTGTTAAACATCTTACCTGTACATGTGTTTGTCACAACTCTTCTATTTGAAGAAAAAGGAATAACTCTTACTGTCTGCATGTACTCACAGTACTCTAATTGTCCTGGTCCCATGGTACTTGTAATAGAGCCACACTTCATTTACTATGTCTATTTGTCCCTATTATAGAAGAGTAGAAAGGGATTTAATTGCACCTCTTATGATAGCCACACAAAAGCTGCCAGTGATCCAGAAGAAATAGTCATAATTATCTGTCTTTCTCTGTTGCTGTTTCTGTGCCCACCTTTAATTACCAAATTAAGTGAATATACTAAAGCTACATTTGTATTTAACTGCAATTAAAGTGATGAGGCAGTGGCCTTATGTGTTTCTAGACGAAGAGAAATAACACTTTACCCTGCATGATTGCCTGGTTGCTGCTCAACTATTGCTGCACCTCAGAAATGAATTTTTAGAAAAGGTGTTCAAATTTAATGTGGCTCAAATAACTGTCTGTGAGGCAGTGAAATAAGAAACTGCAGAAACTAGATCATTTGTCCACCTCCTCTTCCTTTCGCTCTAATAGGGTGATGAACCCTACCAATAACCATGGAACTCTTAGCTCAAGTTGAGATATTTCTACCTTATGTGGATGTGTCTTTGCCCCAGTTGATAGTGAATCAGCATCTTGGCCTCTGCCAAAAAGCATTAAGGTATTTCCTTGTATTCTTTTGTAACAACAGGGCATTATGTGTGACAAGGGACAGGTCCAGGTGTCCAGTCCTGGTCCTCGAGGGCCACTGACCTGCTTGTTTTCCAACCATCCCTGCTTTACCAACTGCTGATTACCTGGTTCAGGTGTGTTCAGCCAGTCAGAAGCTGTAAGTGCAGGGCTGTTTGCAAAACAGGCAAGACAGTGGCCCTCGAGGACCAGGATTGGACACCCGCACCACAGTCATGATACAGTGAGACTCAAAGATCTAGTTAAACCCACAAAATCATGTATTACAGTTAACAAGGACAGTAAACTGCATATCTGAGATGTATTTCCTGAGTGTGTAAGTCCATTAAAATGATTAAGGTAAAAATGTTTGCAGTCCTTGCACTTTGTAAGCGTGTGTAACCTCCCCAAAGTGGGTTTCACACCTCCACAAATCATACTGAACCATCAAACAACAAGCTTCTAAAACCCTTAACACCCCCCAAAAGTCTACTTAAAGCTGTTGTAAACCTCACAAATCCTGTCTCTTAAAAATCTCATTTGCAGTACTGGTCCCTCCTTCTCCCTTCCTCTGTCTCATCACTCCTCCATGTTGTCCCTCTCCCTTTATCTTTTACTTCACACTGTCTTTCTCTTTGCCGTAGTTTGTCATCTTCTCATCAAGTATTTCTCTACACTTATTTCTCACATCTGTCCCTTCGCTCTGGTTGCGTGACCCTGAAACGTGTGTCTAATGAGCTCCATCTGAGTGTGTGTGTGTGTTCATTTGAGATTGTATCTCTTTTATAATGTGTTGTGAAGTGGAAGCTAATGATAGGGTAATTAGTGACAGTGTCTTATCTATGATAACACAGTCTTTCAGGCGACAATCAGCTATTTTATCAGGTCAGTGAGACAATTTATTAATCAAATATAACCTGACAGCAAGGTATCAATCCTCCATTTCCGTGAATGCACACACACACATATAGACACACACATCTCATCTTACTGTATTTATGTAATGCACACATTGCATAATGATTACACTAACAGTAAAATAATGATAAGACAAAGATATAATCAGAATTACATCAGTGACCATTTCCAGATCAACCCACCATAATATATGTGAATGTTTTTGTGGCATGTTTGTGTGGTATGTATATGTTGCATGGTAAGATTTGTACACAAATTACTATAAAACATCAGGGTAGTACAAAGTGGTAATGTAGAGTAAATAATGTAAGAAAATGTGACTGCATGTGTGAGGTGATTCTGGTGTAGTGGCCATACCTGGTGTTGCAGAACCATGTAATAGCCATTTTTCCTCAATACAAAAGGAACAGGTGTAAAACAACAAAGCAAACTCTTTGTTCTGATTATCAATAACATCCCAAAGTGAGTTTGATCCATTCAAAAAAGAAAAAAAAGTTAATTAATTTATTTCTGTTATTTTTTGTGTATTAAGCCAGACCTTTCTCTACCTTTAACCAAGTGATATGAGAGTCTAAAGAATAACTACAACTAAAACTAGACATTATGCTGCAAGATTGGATTTCTAGGAGGAAAGGAAATCTTCATTATGTTAACAAAGAACAAAATCCATCTGCAATTACTCTACAAAATCATTGTTGCAGTTGCAGGTCCCATTTAAACTTCAGGGGTCGCCACAGCAAATCTCCATCTCAAGCTGTTCTCTTTATCTATATTCCAAATTTTAACTGGTAAAGATCTAAACATTTTTGTTACCATCCAAACTCTGCAACTCCCACGAATTCATACCTGATGGTATTTTTCTTAAAGTACTTCTTATTTTATCTTGGTTGTAGTACCAGTTTAATTTAAAACACATAATAGAGTAATTTTAACAAAGTGAGTTACTCTACAGATAACATGGATTCTGCCTCTGAACAAGCTTTTGGAAATTCATTTTTCTGCAGAGTCAGCTTTAGAACTCAATCCATGCTCACAGAGTTACAACACATCCAACCTAACCTTTATTCTATCTCGAGTTGACTCTGTTTTCTCCTGATAAAACAGATTTTACATTGAAAAAACTAATTCCAAGGAACAAGCTGAATGTAAGTTTCACATAGACAGAATAAAACAGGGGTAGTTGAAAAAACTGGGAATAATAACATTTCAGACTGAATGGATTTTGGATAAATTCTCTCAAACTAAATTATGTTTTCATAATTTGCACTGCAAAGAAAAGCAGTATAAAAAATATACCATGACATACACAGGTAAACGATAAACAGAAATAAACAACTAATGCCACTTATTTCTGTAAATTGAGTATTTAGTATTTGTGTTGGTGTTAATCTTTTCTGGTTATGGTTCTTTCTTTTCTTTC
>JAUMHL010000008.1:6576971-6588811 GCA_032362345.1 Sandelia bainsii | reverse complement strand
GGCAGTGGAGCTGTATGCTTCTTTTACATTAGCATACATTAGGTCCAGTGTCTTCTCCCCCCTGGTGGGACAGCTCAAAAACTGGCTAAATGTGGGAAGTGTTTTATTGAGGTTGGCATGATTAAAGTCCTCAGAGATAATGTAGAGGGTGTCAGGGTGTCTGGTCTGCAGAGTGGAGGTGACACGCAGCAGCAGGGTTAGCAGATGGAGGAATGTAGACGGCGATTAATATAACGTGAGAAAACTCTCAGGGCAAATAATATGGACGCAGTCCCACAGCCCCACAGCCAACAGTTCAATATCAGGGCTCACAGAAAAGTTACTAGGATGGCACCACCTGTTGTTTACGTAAACGGTGAGCCCCCCTCCAATCGTCTTACCACTCTCCTTCCTCCTCCTGTCCACCCGCACAGTGCTAAAATCCTCTATATTCACACTGGAGTCTGGAACTCCATCGTGAAGCCATGTTTCTGTGAGACATATCAGGCTACTCTCTCTAAAGATGTTCTCCATCTTCACCAGAGCTGTCAGTTTATCCATCTTATCGTCCAGAGACCTCACGTTGCCCATAATCAGAGATGGGAGATGCGGCTTAAATCTTCTCACCTTGTCCCTGCGCATCTCTTGTCTCCGTTCTTTATCTCCTCCTCGCTGTTTTCTGCGACCTCTACATCCCCTCGCTGTCCTCCTCCTTATCTCATCGGGGATGTTTAAAGTTCTTGCCAAAGATCCTTAATGTCGGGCGTCCTCAGTGCGATCAGCTGATCCCACGAGTAAACAAAGCCAGTTCCATGGTGATGAAGCTGCTGCTGTCTTATGGAGGAGCGAAAGTATAATTCCAAGTATGAAGATGGGAATAAAAACTCTCTCGAACAACATGATTTAAGAGGGCAGAACTTAATTAACTAAGCTATTTACTAAAAAACCCTCAGAAAAAATAAAAATAAGATAAAGAAGTTAAAGAAAAAGACATCACAAAGAGAGAGACTGCAAAACAGCCTGCTGCAAGGCTCGCGCCTGCGCACAATGGGGGCAGCAAATGGTGCGAAAAGGGGGCAGCAAATGGTGCGACACAAGAGTGCAATGAGAAAGAGATGACTTGCTAAGTCTTACTGAAAAGAAGACTGTTCTGTGCTTAGACTGTGCTAAAAACTACACACAAACACACACATACACGCACACACACCACCATACATCAAGGTTAATGCATTCCTAACAGAACATAATTTGTTCCATGTACGACAGGTAACGGACTTTAATGCTTTAATAAAGCAGCGCAGAACACTGAGTCTTTCACTTTAGCTACCGCTGTGACTGAATAATCATTTTTATGGGTGAAACTTAATCTACCTATAAATTGCTTTGTTACAACCTTCAGCACATTTACACTGAAACACTCTCATAGTGCATGGACTATGGCTCTGAGGGCGGCTCTGTCTGAGTGTCTCTTGATATGAATTTTATTTGCATTTAGTTCAGTCCTTAAACTCAACCACTTGTACTTGAAGCTTTAACTTCTGTCTACTTGTATGGTGCATGTAATGCATGATATGAAACGAACATTATATTTTTTGACTGTGCTAAATATTTTTGAATATAATGCTGCTGAATGGTGATCTTTGCCCTGATTTGTTCAGTTTGATGCATGCAAGGGTCGAAGGTACATTCATCAGCAATATGCGGCTATTTTTCAATGTAATCAACTAATTGTGCATTCTAATTCAAATTGAAAGTTTTGTTCAGTCCAAACCATGGAAAACAGTAACATGCTGTAAATCAGATGAAACTGTCAAAGTGTCACTTTATAGAATCTAAAAGCAAAAAAAATGCCCATTTCAAGACAATTGTGAGACTTTTATAATGGAAAACAGTGTCCATGAAGTTCAAAATTTCACTGGGTATCTCCATGAATAAGACTTTCACAAACAGGTTGTGCTTTGCTGTGGTTTCTGTTATTATTACCTGTTGTACTGTTCCACTAATAACAAGAGTCATTTGGACTAATTGGACTATTTGCTGGTTAAGAAATTATTTTCTCAATTCTCTGCTACAGTTTTAATGGTTGTTGACAGAAAACCTGGACCCTTTTTGAAGACTGACTTGAGCCAGGATTGGAAAATAAATGTTCATTCTGTCTAACCTCTGTTCTGTTTTTGATTTCAGCATGTTTCTTTTCATGTGGATATGCTTTATTACCTTGGCATTAAATTATAACAGTTTTGTTATCAGTACAGTCCCTGAATCATTACCTGTGATTAATCTCCCTCTGTCTCTTTAACAACCCTCTCATTCTTATTTTTAAATCTCTACTAATTGTCTTTCCTTTCACTCTCAACACACTCTTCCTCATCCTCCTTTTCTTAAAGTGTTTTCCCATCACTCCCCAGATCTCTGAGATCCCCAGGTCTGTTTTCATTGGACTTTGCTTAGTGCATTTCCAGTCTCTCCTTTCCCATTTTCATCAATCTGGTGCATTTTTCTTGGACAGCATTCATACTGGATAACATTTTTCTTTATTTGTTTTTCTCCCCGCCCCTTCCACCTCTGGTGTCCTCATGTTCACCTCTTTAAATTTGTCTTATTCCTTTTTGCATCATCAATTCAGTGTCTGCTTTCTGAGTCGACGTTTTCACCTTCCTAACCTCTTGCTGACCCCTCTACCTCCTGCTACATCTCTTTTTCAGCTCACATTTGTTCTTTCTTACCGCTTGTCTCCCACCCTTAATCTGTTTCCTCTACATACTGTAAAATGGCCTTTTTGTGTCTCTCTTAAACAAAGGTGGTGAACTAAAAGCTTCACCTTACTGAGTCCACTTTAAAATTACATAACAATGTGAATAAGGCATCGCAGTGAAAAAGAGAGCAGACTAAATCAAGCAAAAATCTCCACATCTATGTCTTTCATTAGAGGGCAGATAGCAAAGATCAGAATAAGCTGTAAAAAAACACATACAACATCACTTTCAAGTTCAGAGCCAACAAGCCTGGCCTCAGTGTTAAATTACTAAGTGAAAGGTCTGGGTCATGCTAAAAGTGACTGCAAATTGCACAGGTTAATGTGTTCAGCAGTTAGTGTTCAGCGGCATGGATTCAGCCAGTTATATTTGCCTCTTTGTGTGGTGAATCATTCCAAGTATAAAGAAACAGACTTTCGTTTGTTGAATAAATCTGCACCCATAGATTTTCAAGGAGACACCAGCTGCTTTTCCATAATGTTTTAGGTTGAAGTAGATTGTTGGTGCAGGCAACACTTCGTCATAATGACAACTGCATCAGTAAGGTCCTTCACAAAGAAAGCAAACAAGCATGAAAATGAATATATGTAACTGTTTTCTTCACAAAACATGTTAATGATTTGCAGGACGTTTGTTGCAGTTTAAATCAATCTAGATATGCACCAGTTCGAATGGAGCCCAAATTTCCATCCAACCATCTGAGTTTCACTGTGGCAACAGGTTTGAAACATCCACAGAAAGTTGTCAAGTTTTTCTAGCTGAAATACAGAATGGTCGCCACTGGGATGTGCTGTTAATTCTGGTGTTCCTCACAAAAGAGCAAGGTACAAACACCTCAGGGTCGAGTTTCAAACCTGTAGGCATGTGTTTGAGGTGGGGCTTCATTTTAAGCAGTAGAGTGACTTGGTAAATGACTGTACAAAGGAGGTTTGGTGGGAAAAGTCTTATCAGCTCTTTTGCAGCACACACTCTTCCTGACCCTATGTCTTCTCTAGAAACATGTTTACACTTTGTGTAAAAGTCTTTACCTTGTTACCCTTAATATTGAGTTATACAACTAATTAACTTAACACTGAATTTCAGCTATAATGAAGTTATGGGGATTTATGGGGAAGGTTGAGAAGACAGCTGTAATTTTTTTCCATCCGTCTGAAGCCATCTGGTAGCAACCTGAACTAAATGCATATGTACAGAGCAATCATCCAAATGTGTCAGTGATGAACTACTTTAGTGATAGACCATGTACTGGGTCCAGACAGAAAGGTATTTTCTCTTTGTTGTTCAGTGAGTTCAGTTATAGAAGCTTTCAGGTACGTGGATTTTGTTTGAGGCAAGGTGCAGGGAGGCAGCACCTGATGGTGTAGGAGGGGGGTTGTTAAAAAGACAGGCTGATCAGTTGGTGAGTCAGACCTGTGACCTACCACATGAATGGACTCTCTATCAAGCTCTCCTGAAGACAAGCATCATGCTGAAGCTGTTTCTATGACAATACGCAAAGGCAGAGCTGGGAGATATCCCAGTCACCATGCCATCTGTTCCTGAAGCGCTGAGGATTCGTCAGGTTGGGCTCAGTGGGGAGAAGCTAAGTCGTCAAGAAGGATGCTGAATGTAAACAAAGTGCTACATTATCCAGAACTTTAGTGTACTTTCTCTCAGGCCTACTTTTTGTCCTGAGGTATCTAGGGAATTATCTAATTATAAAAATATAAAGAATGATTCCTACCACTGCTGGTGAAACTGTTGATGCTAGTACAGAAGTGCCTTGACATATAGTTTCTCTCATGGAAGTTAGATGCTGACTCCATAAATACTCAGGCTGTATTGAAGTTGATAAAGTACACTTCATATTTCCATATACTGTATGTCTTTTCTCTCCTGAAGACAAATTACAGTTTCAGTGGTTAATTTCACTTCCATTGTATCAATTAGTGCCAATTTTGAAACTCATTTTATCTTTTGG
Source organism: Sandelia bainsii (assembly GCA_032362345.1). Classification (NCBI taxonomy): domain Eukaryota; kingdom Metazoa; phylum Chordata; class Actinopteri; order Anabantiformes; family Anabantidae; genus Sandelia; species Sandelia bainsii. The sequence continues at coordinate 6,584,116 of JAUMHL010000008.1, read as the reverse complement.
TTGCGTGTGTAGCTACAATAGTCCAATACATCTTAATGTGCAGAGCCATCTCATTCGTCAATTAAAACTAAAAAAACTGCAAAAAAGGAATAAATATGTCTGAACTTACAGTGTATGGTGATTTATTGGGTTATTTGAATTGGCAAAAAACAAAATGCACAAAGAAAGCTGAGAGCTGAGAGAATATTTCCCAGAGTATTTTTTGCTCAGGAGTCCTTAGAATGACCCATCTTTCCGTCCTCCGTCTCCTTAGCCTCACCCTGCATACTTCCAAGTAAGTCCCCCATATTTTTGTTGGACTCCATCCTCACAATAATCTCTCCCTTTGCCTCTTTTTTTTTTCCATCTCTCCACAGCTCACTCTGTCATTTTGTTTTCACTGGACTGCCTCCCGGTGGGACAACAGTCTGATGGCGCTCCTGACAGAAAAAAACTCCACAGCTGACTTCCATTAGGGAAAACTGAAATCCAAGACAATCCTATATTGTCAGATAGAATTTCCTAAGTCAACTCAGAGCAGAGACCTTCATCTCAAAGAGCAGTGCAGCTGAAGGTGACTGAGGCCCCCAAAATGGCCCCTATTTTTTCTAATAGCCAACCTCAGCCAACAATCTGTTCTGTTACATGTCACTGCATCTTACAGTTTGTATTAACTTTATTTTTTGAAACAGAGTCACCATTTTTGACATAAAATAATTGATCTTTCTATATATTTGCTGGCAAACTCTTGATTGCCTTGAAGGAAACAAAGTGTGGAAATTCTTAACATGTTTCCATCTCACATGTGGAGCAAAATAGGAGTGACTTTGATTGCATTATGGAAGTTAGACCCACACAGTTAGATGCCAAATATACAATTCAGCACTTTGTAAAGCCTGATGTTGCTTGGCAACAAATGTTTTACCCTCATGGCGAGGAAGTGGACTTTTGGCACAACTGTTTCGAAAGGCCTTTTTAAAATGTATTAATACGTAAGACGTTTGCCAGAGCCGGTGGCTTTGGCTGCGTGTCCCTGAGTTTCCCTGGCAATAAATCACTGCAGGCAGACACATTTTCATTTCTTTTGAACTTGATATAATGTGAGGGCTTGTTTGGGAAAGCCTGAAAGAGACAAAATATTGTTTCAAACCAGACACACTATTAGTCGTGGAAAAGCTGCAGCTCTGCAGGAAAATCCATATTCATTTAAGAACTTTGTTGTCTTTTTCAACCTGAAATAACAGATGAACTAATTAGAGAACTGCAGTATGCTGATTGTAGACTGATAAGAAATACATTTCTGACCACTAGTATGAAAGAACAAACCCTGTAAACATTAGTCCATAGTACTGGATTGGTTTGTACCGAACATCTGGATGTCTACTTCAAACTTGGCTAAATTTAGTCCATAAGTGATGATATCCAGACTGGGTTGTATCTATTGTACTGGTTTGTTACTAATAGACCTTAGTACTATGTAAACCTGTTGCAGGAAACATCTGTATTGATTGTACAATCCTATATAACCAGAAGTTACTGTAGGATCATATGCTGCAATATTATTCTCAGTCATAAATATTTTTAGGATGCCAAACATTATATTAAACTTAACTGATAACCCTATTTAAATGTGGGTATGACATTGTTTAATATTTTATTTATATAGAAATCTGTGTGTTAAGAGTAGATGGAGTAAGATGGAAATGTCAAATCAAATCCATGTTTACCGCATCCACTAGGAAGTAAATATTAGTGTTTGTTAGTCTGTGTCTGGTGCATCCTAAGATGTTAAGTCTTATGTTCCAAATGTATATGAATGAATCACAGTTTCTGTAGGATATTGGTTGCAGTATTGGTCCCAGGGTGTCATTGTCTTAAAAGGTAAGGTGAGGGCAAAGCAAGTTAACCAGACTCCATACTTAGTTTGAAAGTAAAATCCCCAAAACATCCCAAACTGTTTCTGATCCAGAGCTTTTAGGCGCAACTCTCAGCTCTGAGCCAGTTGATTAAGATGAAGTAGAGTCTCTATGCTGACTGACTGCAACCGTCAACTTCTCACTTTCCTGTTGCTGCTGTGTGTTACCGTGCATGTGTTGGAGTGAGGGTTTCATTTTACCATGTGGTTTAGGAAGTCATGAAAGCGAGAGTGGGGTGGGGGCACTGTCTGAGACTGTCAAGACCAGCCTATAAAAAGTCCCCAAGGGAGACGGAGAGAGTGATTGAGCAAGGGAGTGGAAGCGAAAAAGAAGGAGGCCGGATAAAGGGACACTGAGAAGGAGGCAAAGGGAGTGAGAGGATGAGGACAATGAGGCTTTTGATGAGGCCTTTCTGGAGAGCATATGTGGGTCATGGCATGAATAAACAGACTTTCACTATCCTGAATTGATGATTTACACACACACAGCCACATGCACAGAACCATGTTGTGTTATTTATGTTCCCCATTTTGCCCTTTACACACCAGCTTTCACATATCACACTTATACGGGCAGAGACACGCACACACACAGACACACACATAAAGACAGAGCCACGTTGTCTTGTATTCATTGTTTATGCCTCTCCGTTTCACTCATTTATGGATGTGGCCCTTTCGTGCCCTGTCTTTAAATCGGTTGGCTTACTCATACTCATAAAATTTGCTCTCTTTCACACACGTCATTCCTGTACACACGCACACACAGACACACACCGTCTCTGGCTCACTTTCTTATTTACTGGCCATGCTACATATAAGAATTTGTTGCAACAGTTTTGAAGCTTCAAATCAGTTTTAACAAGACAAGATGCATAACAGAAGGGCAGAGCTCTTACAGTATGATGCAGCCAACAGGGAGATAATACTTCAATCTTTTGACAGTACTGAAGTATCCTTAAGCAAAATGCTCAATTCCCATCAGCCTCATGACTGTTCCTCACATCTGACCGACATCAGACCTCTAGGCAGCAGCTGAACCAGTGACAAAATAAAGTGAAAAATAGGCTCCTCTGTGGTAGTTTTCTCAAAACCCTCAATCTAAATGCTAAAATTGGTTTCATTTTATAATAATGATTCACACACCATAGTGTAATTGCCTGGAGATCACTCACTGTACAGCCAGATTATTAGAAGATTAATATTGTAAAGGGTCCTGAGGCAATTACAGTTTCTACTCAGTGGCTCATGCTTTGAAACACTTTATCATTCACAATCATGTTACCTCTGCTGAGCTACGTTGTTTTATGACTTTCATTATTTTTGCATGTTGTTTGTCTGCAGTTCTTCTCATTGTTAACTTATGATATCATTTGTTTCCTGAGTCAAATTCACGTGTGTGTCAGGTTTTGTTTTCATGTTTTTCTATTATTTCAGTGTTTTGTTAAAGTTTTGCCCTGGGGCAGCTTAAAAAAACGTAACCTAAACAAATATATGCAGCTGCCTTGAAAGGATGGTCCTGTTACAGCACGTTGCATCATGCTGTTCACTATACAGTACAACAGACAGAGGCTAAAAGTTATTTTCACACTGTGAGCAACACAATCAGTAAGTCAGCAGAGGTCCATTCATTCCTCTCTAAGAGGGCTACCAGGGAAACGTTCCCAGTGTCTCCAATCGCACAGCTTAATGTCAACCGAGAGAGGTTAGCCAAATTTTCAGTCATTTAGTCACATTTCTTTGCAACTTTCTGTTCCTACTGAGTGATTTAGCTCTATGAACAACAGCTCGCGCTGCAAAGTGCATAATGGACAAAGCACTGATTACAGCCTTAAATGGCTTTGAAGTCCCCTACAAAACTTTTCTTTGAAAGACTTCATAGGTGGACCTATCAAAAGTGATATTTAGAAAATAGCGGCTTCCATTTGAGTGAGTGTGATTTAGAAGCCTTTATCCTCATGAGGCTCTCGCTGATTTCAACCTCTCAACATGTACAGAAAGCACACTGTGGTTGTTTTTATTGGAGTCTGCTTTACTGCTCATTCTTGCATGATTATTTATTCCTAACTATCCCAGCTGCTTTCACCTTCCCTTCACTAACAGCCATAAAATAGGAGATAATGGCTTGTCAGCCATTGATGTAATTTGTCCAAATTATCATGGTTCTTTACCGTTATTGCTACCTGATGGTCACCGGGCTGGTAGTCCTGACACAGAAACACCCTCTGGCAGTACAGGGAATGTAAACCATTTGGAACTGTTTATGCTGCAAATGCTTTAAAGCATTAAAAACAATCTGAAGTCTGGCCAAGATGCCATTTGACTCTGACCAATAAAGTTTCTCCATAGTCGCCATTATGAAGAGAACCATCAATTTTAGAGTGGAAGAGTTTCTGGCTGGTTGTCTCCTCCCTTACAAAACATGGAGAGATACTGTTTATTTCTTTTAATCCTTCTCTACCAAAGTCTCTCCGCCTTGCCTCTATTTCGCCTTCTGACCTCTATCATTTCCAATAACACCATCTGAGCTCGATTTCTAGTTCAGTTTATTTAAAAAATGTAATAAATCTGGAGATGTGTGAAAGCGGCTTATTTGAAGAGAGGACTTCTCTTTTAACTGGGCTGTCTGTTGGTCTTTTGTAGTTAAATCCTCACATCAAATCCAAGACAAGCTTGAGAAGTGTTTTGCTAATCATTAGCTGAACCTTGGACAACATTTCTATAGCATGAGATAGCTGGTGTTTTGGTTCAATTTCAGGCCTTTTCCATTTTCTTTCTCTTTTTATCTAGCACACACACATAAGGCTCCAAAACCTCAGTTGAAATGTTGAGCAATGGCATTAAAATCAATCTCATTCATAATGTATGTGATGATTTATTGACTATTGGAGAATGAGATTGCTGCACACAGACACTGGTTGATTGATCTGACAATTAACTGATTGATTGATAGGATATTGCTGCTTATGCTAACAGAGAAAGGAGCACCACTTGCAAAATCTTCAGTACTCACTTGTACTAAATAATTATTTAAAAATGTGAACTGCAAAAACTCCATTCAATGATTAAAATTTAGATAATTTAAGCAATGCTCAGTCTAGCAAATGGAATGTTTCTTTATTTGCACATAAGACGCAAAAGTCCATGGAAATTCAAGGCTTGGATATGTTGGTTTTCATATGTGATTTTCTATTTCTGCATGTGAAAATGCCTGTGAATTGTGCGTTTGCATGTGAGAGATGGTTTCAAAGTCCAGTGTCAACACATGAGATCGAAACGAATAACACCCATCACCCATGAGGTGACAGTTTTACCTAGCGTGACAGTGTAGTGAAAAGTGCCAAAAATAAATTAAAAATGAAAGTGAACACTGTGTTTTCGTATGGCTCATTACTGTAATGGTTGGTAGTATAGTTCAGGAAAGGAGGAGAGAATTAACCGAAAGATTAAAGAAACATGTCGTATTGTATCAGCATCATTCTTTAGCTCTTGAACCACCTTCCTGTATTTTGGGGATCCCCGAGAGCCCAGATGAACTCTGTGTTATACTTTACTTCCTTCCACTGAGTCAATTTACTGTAGCTTGCCCCCTTATCGCTGATTGCCAATCCCTGTAGCCCGACTGGACACACAATACTTAACAAGGTCACATCTGTGGTGATGCCAAGTCTTTGATCTGACAGCCAAGACAGCTTTGATACGTGCTTATCAGTAAAAACGAGGTTCCTCACTCTTCTCCTGTCTAGTCCTCATCCACATTTTCTCAGTTTCATCCCCTCCTGGCACCTTCTCGCTTCCCTTTCCATTCCCGTCTTCTCTTCTCCTTCCTTTCTTACCCTTCCTATGCCCTTCCTCCCTCTTTCACCTCCTCCTTCCCTTTTCTTTTTTATCTGTCCTTCCTTCTTGACTCTCTTAAACTCACACATTCTTTCTCTTAACCTCTCTTGCGCGTGTAGACCTCCTTATCTCCCTATGGCTTCTGCAGTTCTACACTGGTTTGCACACATACACACATACATACACACTCTGGGATTAAATTTAAGTTGATTATCTACTCAACTAGAGAGTTCAATGATGGGCAGGGGGAGCGAAGAATCCTGTTTCTATCTGTCTATATTTTCTCCCTTCCTCTATACATAAAGTGTCAATGCAGTTCCTTCTACTTGTGTTTCATACAGAAATCACCTTTCATGAGACATACTATGAGCAATAACATTGAAAGATATTTTAGCATGTCTCATGTTACACACATAACTACTTTTACATCTCCGTACAACCTAACGTTTTCTTCAGGGTAGTACATTTAATTGTAACGTTTGTGAGACAAGCATGAGCCAAGTTGATTATATCACATCCAAGAACTGGCAGTGTTAAACAGCTTGTGCAATCTCTTCTGAAATAGCTGCCTACTGTATGTTGTAGAGTGTGTCTGACTTAAAAGGAAAATCTATTCCCAGCAGCCTGTGTGAAGTCTGGAAGTCTGTGAAGTTCTGTACTGACAAGGATGAGCCCCCATATTGATACACAACTGGTAGCCAAGCTGCAGAATGACAGTGTGACACTTTTACATTAATTTTTATATGTTCCCAGTCATAACACATTGGAGGCCCGACCACAACTACACATTTGCATATGTCCAAACTTAATCCAAGAATCTGTTTAGTTGGGTTTATGGATTATTTATGGCACAATGTTTTTCTCAATCTACCAATCAAGTACAATTCAGTGGAGCCAAGACAACCTCATATATTTCTTTTCTCCATTTACCCCTTTTTGCTTCAGTCTGTCAAACTCACATTTTCCTCACTCCTCCTCTCTCTTTAAACTTCTCATCTATATATCTGTCCTCCCATTTCTCTTCATCCTCTTGCTGTCATCTACTCTGCTTCCTATATTTCTATCATTTTTCTTTACTAAATTCCAAAATGTTTCACTGCAGCACTTCTAACCTGTTGATCAGTGAGCTGTTCCGCTCAACCAGCTCACTAATAAACATGCTCTTCATACTAACCCAATACATATTCAATTATTATCACCTTGGAAGATATTTGCTAAACAGGGGGTGAAGCAAATGAGCTGATTGTGGCAGGCTGAAAAAAAGCCTGAAAAATTGAATTGGGATTAAAGGAACAGCACTACGCTGGTTTAAATCTTATCTGTCAGATAGATCCCAGTTTGTTCATGTTAATGATGAGTCCTCCACGCACACAAAAGTTAATTATGGGGTCCCACAGGGTTCTGTGCTTGGACC
>JAUMHL010000008.1:6523536-6576338 GCA_032362345.1 Sandelia bainsii | reverse complement strand
AAAGTGCCTTGAGATGACCTTTGTTATGATTTGGCGCTATACAAATAAAGATGAATTGAATTGAATTGAATTACTAACATGCTGGTTTGTGTGTGGAGTAAAGCTGGCACCTCTCTGGTCTGAATATATCATACCAAACTCCTTTAGGTTTGAGCTGGTTATAAAGAGGTCTGAAAGCACAGTGGCAGAAATCCTCCCGTACACATGAGTGGAGGAACAGAAAGGCAGGTGCTGTGTATCACATTTGGCAGAGTCAAGACTTACAGGACAGTTTAGTCGCAAGAAGATCCCTTTTCCTGTAATGGGCTTCTGTGGTGAGTCTATAAATACAGGATACATGAAGACCTACAGTGTAATCATCCTGCAGAAATGGTGCTTTAATCGCTGTGGATATGTATCTTTTCCAACAAATGGGAGAGAAAATTCACCTGAAGGGTGTTATCGAGTCTACAATGAATAGTAGGAGAAATGCTTCTATTAGTGCAAACTTGCACTCTAATCTGTAAACACAGATTATTATAGAAAATCTCACTAAATCATAGCTGACTGTTTTAATTTCTGTACCTGTAAAGAAATGAGTAAATGTACGTAAATGCATGGTGCAATTTAAAGTGGCATAATGTTTGAAACTGCAGAGAATGTGGGGAAGAAAGTGGGAAAAAATTACACTGCATCAAAGGTTTTCCACATAGGCTACTCTTACAAGTAAGGTTAAAATATATTCTGGTGTCTGTGTTAAAAAGTAATGCCTAAAAAAGTTTCTCGAAAGTGACAAGAAAAATTACAGAAAGTGAGAGCAAATGAGTGACTGTACCAGAAGAGCTTCTGCTTTTGACAGAATTTCAGGACTTTAGCTTTTCGAAAGAAGTACGAGCTAGAAATGCTGTTTCAAAGAATTTGTTTCTGTGGAGGATTTTGGTGTCACGCTGTCACTCTCTAACTTTTCCAAGGGAGGACTGCTCTTTTTCCTCAAACATAATACTTTGAATTCACACAGATACACACTGCATTTGCAAGTTGCCCTGTACAACCACATTCTTCAACTGCGTGCACTGAACAACTCCGCTGCAGACATTTGAGATTATGAACTTTCCTAAGGGAAGTAGAAAGAATTCTTATTTCCTTCTGGTACCATATTCTTCTACCAACCTGCCATTACAAAGTTTATTTTTTATCCTCTTGGCTACCACTTCTGTTTCTAGTGTTTTAAAAAAAGAAAAAGAAAACACAAAACAGCAATATAAAGGAAACCCAAGAGAGTACTGTTTAAAAGGAGCACAGCATGATACCAATTATACTGCAAGGACAAGAATACACACTTCATAATCTTGCATACTTGAATCCTCAGTGTACTGTATGTATTACGGCTGTCAGATGAAAAACACATATTCAAGCATAAATTAGGTTAAACTGCTATTCTTAGATTAGCAACCACATATTTTATATCATATGAGGTTTGAGTGTTTCACGGTTCTTTTCATCAATAGTACATGCTCACAACACATAATTTAGTGTAACCTTTTTTGAAATGTTTTACTGTGACAGCTTGATTATGCATCAAGTGCAGCATTTTATGTCAGTACATGGCATTTCAAAACAACCCTTCACCACCTGTATTCTAATTATAGTGACTTAAAAGAAGCATAGCAATCAACAGCTGAAAGAAAAAGAAGGCTTGAGCGGTGGTTCTGGTTTTAAAACTTCAGTCATGGTCCTGTATTTGCTTTCAGTGAAACCAAACATACTTTAAGCTGAGAGCACATATCATGTCACACTGACTTTATACAAAAAGTTAGTTAGCTAGTTGACACAGTGATGCTAAACTCTGTGACGCTCAGATGTTGTCATACATGTCCAGTGCATTAATGCATTGCTGAAGCTGGAAATGATTTTAAAGACAGCATCATCTTTTTGTCACATGTCACATGAGTTGGATTATTTAACAGGGCTTCTTCAGAAATCACATCCTTTTTAGAATTTTTAAAATTCCATATTTTTGTTATTGACCTTTCACTACAGCTAAAATTTTGTACAGAAAATGTAATTTGGAAGAGATCTTCATGATTTGATTAACTCAGAAGACTGAATCTTCCACCAGACTATTAAAATACAACTTTTTTTTACAGTACAGACAGTTTTTACGATGGACCTCTCATACATGAAGGCAGCAACTCACTCCTAAACAAATAAATAAATATAAAATAGAACTTGACAATGGCAGCACTGTTTCTTCTGGTAACTTTTTCTGACCCTAGATGACTGCTAAGATGACAACACGCTTCTAAGCACATCTTTACAAATGTGTGTGTGCCACCAGTTTTGTCTACATTTTGTGGTGAGTTCAAGGTTTATGTTGTTTTCAAACGACAATCATGACACTATATGTTCAGCAGAGTAAGCTGGACTTAAATTAAGAGGACACTGGTTTGCTAAAAACAAGACAAATGTGTATACTGAACAGCAAAATTAAATAATTATTCTTATGGCAAAAACAATATCATTTGAAGGGACATGATATAGTAATGGACAGAGGTTTGTCAAGGTCACAGATGTACTGCCTATAAAAAAAATGTAGTTACAACTGTAACTGCACAATGTTGAGAAATAATCATGCTTGTATAATTGTTGTTCCTCATAAACCAAATCACAGACACAGCGCCTAATTTGATAAAAAAGACTGATTCTTTTTTTTTTTTCCAGTGATGTCATTAAATGTGCACAGTTGAAGGTGACCGCCATTAAATACAGATATGTTACATCATTAGAATTTTTATCTGGGATATACAGTAATCTTCAACATGCATGCATGGGACCTGTGCACATAAACACACACTCTTAGTCCTCCGCCAGACTTCCAGGAGCAGATTTATGAAGCAATAAAAGCACATCGCTCGGAAACAGTTGCACACACACACACACATCATAACCCCGCCAACTGCAGAGCTTTGCATATCCTTCTTCCTCCCTTCAACACACTGGAGACAGATGTTTTCTGTGATATTACGTCTGTTTCTGCAACACACACACACACAAAATGTCCTAGTACTGAGAAGGACACTGCCACATTTTCTCATTGGATCGAAGCAAAGGTTCTCAATCCAAGACTGCACCACAGATCCTGACTGCTGGCTCTGTGAGACTGACTGGTGGAAGAGAAATGCGAAGTGAGGATGAAACAAAAAGAGATAGTGGGGAAAGAAAATCAGAGGAAGAGCATGTGTTTACGTACTGTATGCGTCTGCCATTTAGGCCTCTTACATGAGCAGCTCAATTACTTTTGGGAGCTGTGGCCAAAATGGATCGAGAGATGACTATTTGGCAATCTGGTTCAAGGACTCCTTGGTTCTTTGGCTAGCTGGTAGCGTGTAAGGATGGATGGCTGACTGGATGGATGAGTGCCCTTGAGCAAGGTGCTTAATCTGCATCAACAATGTTGTTGCTCTGTAGCTGGAGCTCTTGAAATAAATGTATTTTTTTGAATTTGTTCAACTGCTAGACTTGTGTTTCTGCCCAGTAATGCACACTGAAAACTGTGATGTTACTATATCTTATTAATAACCAAACTACACACTACATGTGTTATATCAGATCTGATGATCTCTCTGAAATCAGAATGTTGCTTCATTAAACTGATTGGGCTCTGCTGACACACTATAAAGATGTTTTGGTCCATTTCATTCTCCTTTTGAAGTTTTTGATGCAGCACTTGAGAACATTTGAAATATTACATCTGTTTAATAGGTCTTGTAAGTCCAGTGCGAACCTTCTGACTTAGTGTCAGAAGTAGTGTATATATAGTGGATGCCACTCATTTAAAAGGAAACCAAATTTTGTTTTCTATTAAAATAACATAACCAGCATAGGAGGAGGAGTCTCAGGCCCCAGTGCACAACTGAGCAAGAGAACAAATACATTGTGTCTAGAGTCGAGTGTGAGAAACATAACCTTACACGTTCTTAACTAGGAACTTCATTAACCCATTAAAAAGTACTTGGAAAACACCATTTTCAACACCTGTTGACTGGGATCTATAGGAAGCAAGACTAGCAAGCAAGGCTATCTATCTATCTATCTATCTATCTATCTATCTATCTATCTATCTATCTATCTATCTATCTTGAAATAAAACAAACATACTTTCGGGTACTGCAAGGCAATGATGCAAAGTACTAGCTACTCACAATTTTCACTAGGAGCAGTGTTAAGTAGTTTTGTTAACATGGAATGCGTGTGTGTGAAGGTGCAGCTTAAAGTCATAGCTTTAAATATTATTTTTGATTTATGTGAGATAATTTACATATTTGAAATAACACTATGATAATGAGGGAATTGATATATTACACTCAATGTTGTAAAAAGGTATTTGTAAAATACTATAAATGTTACACAGGTAATTAAATACTTTGGTCTGCACTGCAGTTGCTATGACTCATATATAAAATACGCTTATTTTTCTACCATTATTGTCAGCCATCGCAGTGCATTTATGGTAGTCATTTCATGAAATAATGTCAACTGTTTGGTTCACTTTGACGCTGCAGCAACATGCAAGTGAACGTGAGTAGAAGTGCATCATAATGAATCATGCGGCAAAACTCTTCTCCAACACGCCATACTTTCTTTCCCAACTGTTTTTGGCCATCTCGCCTTCATCAGATTAGTGTCTGCCAGCAACAAATTGATTTCTATTCAAAGACTGAACAATTATTCAGTTCCAAAAATAGTCAAAGACATAAGTTCTTGAGAAGACAAAGTTAAGATTATACAGGCTCTTTATATCTTCTGTGGTTTAAATCAGCCATAGCAATCAAGCCATCAGTCACCCTATTTTAAAAATCTCTTCCTCTTCCCCTCCCTGGGCCCACCACCTGTCAGTCTTATCATGCATGGCGCATTTACAAACACACATACAAGTATACACACAGAAATACACACACAGTCATTCCACACAAAGACCCCCCACTCTGCCCCCCTGACAAGCACCCCACATTTTAACTTCAAAATGAGCCTTTTTTTGTGGAGCTGTCACAAAGTCATCACACCCCAGTCTAGTCAGAGAAAGAGAAATAGATTGAGAGGAGGGGAAATTGACACACAGAATGAGTGAGAGTGAAAGAGTGTGACAGAGAAAGATGTCACCCACGCTCCCTTGCTCTTTCTGAACAAGTCGCACAGTACCAACTGACTGACACCGCTCCCACGTTCAACTTTAAAAAACAGACGTTAGACTTTCTGCCTTTTTTCACTTGTTAAAAGGCTTTCAGGGTCTTTGTAGACTTTGGTAAAAGGCAGCAGAAGAGCAGAGGTGTGTGCAGCTTCCCAGCAGAGAAAGAAAGAGGAATTCAGGTGTCTAGGGTGCCGTTGCTCAACTGAAGTAAAGTCTTGTCAGCACTGAACCGTGTGAACTTTGATGGTTTGCGTTGCAGAGTTTGAACAGCTACCTGCGACAGTGAATTTGAGTTAAACAATATAAAAAGTATAATGTAGGAAAGAATTTCCCTGTATTATTTTAACTATACCTACAGTATATATATTTTACAGTTGTAAGCTGTATAATTATGAGCCAGGAAAAAACAAAACAAATTCTGAACCAAGTTTAAAAATTAAATCCAATATGTTTCCAATATGTTCTGCTTAGAGGGTTTTAAATGACTGGATTTTAAACTACTGATCTGAAAAATTAGGATTGTGCCTCCTTCATTCCCTCAGGAGAAAAATCTCTGTTGGTCTCTTGATTGGGCAGATGTTGCTATCTAACACCCGTGACAGCTGTTGATGATGGTGGTCTCCAGGAAGCTGAAGGACTCTTACATGTACGTCTTTTTTTCTCAGTACATTAGCAATCTTTGTGTTTGCACAATACCAGCACCACCACTCTCTCAGCTCTTTAATGTGTGGCTTTATAAAGTCGCTAAGTATAATGTGTCTGCTTATTTACAAACGTGATTTTTAACTCCATTTATTCTTCTTTTAGCTCACGGTTTAGTTTCTGGTTTAGTGCCAGAAATGATGATTTCTTTACCAGCGTGTTTTGTGTTTCACATCATGCGCAGAGCATTTATCATAGGTACTTTTTCTGAAAATAGCTGCCTACTGCTACTGGAAACTGATCTGATGAGAACGGTGACAGTTAATGTGCTATTAAACCAAAACCATGAGATACATTTTTTATAATCAATCTAACCAGTGAGAGTTGACTAGATCACAAACTCCTAGTACAACTGCTTTCGTTACAGTTTAGCAACTGCTATAGTGTAACTTTAATGCTGAAACCTGAAAAGAAAGTTTATAATGGCCTTAAATTCACTCTGCAATACTACATTGTTTCATTTGATTTCCTTCTGTAATGTCGTAATATATATCAGTAACTATACAAGAGTGAAATATTTGATCTGGGTTATGCAGTTAAGGTGGCAGCTGAACGGATGCTTCTGCTCCTAAGTGAATGCAGCCTTTATGAGAAGACTAGCGGTGTTTAAGATTCAGCACATCTCTGCACACTGTCAACCACACATGCATGTTATATACGAGTTTTCTAAAATGAAAACCTAGTTTTTGAGGTGAAAACAGCACACATACACAAAGACACGTACTTGTTTGTAAATGGGCACAGAATGGCAAAAGCCTAGTTTCAATAGTAAGCAAATCACTCAAAATTGTGTTTAATATACGTGTTAATTACTCCAGTGTGCAAAATGTAACAAGCAGCTTGCCCCAGTTCAGTGCCTGATTTATTAAGACCACTTATGTAAATCAAGTCAGTTGCTATTTTCCAATTAGAACACTTGAGGCACAATGTAGTGTAAGTACTGAATGCAATACAAGTGCCAGGTGAAAGGAAAAGCAATTTTATATCAGCAAACAGGAACTTCCCACAGCGAACAGACGTTTAAGTTATGTGTTTTAACCACAAATGTTCAACAACATTAACCACGTGTTTCATTATGTAACACAACCTTTTTACTAACCCTAACAATGTGCCTATTTTGTGCCACACCCCAACCAAGTTGCTTTTGTTCCTTAACATAACCTAACTGATGGTTCCACAATCGTAGCCAGGTGTTCCCGTCCCATCATAGTTTCCATGATGGGACAGGTCACCAGGAACCATCATGGTGCTATTGCTGCCATGGAGGTGCTTTTACCTATATTTCAAAAGGTGCTGGCATAGATGCTGGCATAGGCATTATTTGAAGAGATACTCGTGGGTCGTAAGGGAGGCTAGTGACAAAAAACATTTATGGCCTTTTACTGTAAGTTGGAAGACTTGTTGATCAATCTCACAATCTTGTGTCTTCAATATGGTTGTACAAGACATGTCCTTTTATCCTGTATCTACATTATTCATAAGATGATTTGCAGCTTAGTACTAGTAATACTGCCTAATGAACCCTTGGTGCCACCAGAAAACATAACATGCATATCAGATCTGTTCAACTTCATGTTTACTTCTTTTGGTTTCTTTATATCTGTTATTATTATTATTGGTTTGGATCTAATGAAACAAACAAGTATAAAAGACCGTTAGAGGTAGATGGTATTCATACAGTACATCGTCTTTTGTATTATTATTAGAAATGAGAGTTTCTCAGTCATCTTATTGAATCACATAGTTTTTTTCTCCAATCAGTGTTGCTGCAGGGTACAATATCCCTACTGCTTTTAGAAATATAGGCTAATGTGTGACAATTAAATAAAAGGTAATATTGTGTTCATTTGGGTTTGTGAACTCTCTTTTATGTGTTTTGAAAAATAAATCATCAACTCTTCTTTAATCAGTGTCAGAGGTTAGAGTGTGTCTGCTGAATAGAACAGGCACTTATGCATCGACCAGTTTAATAAACTGATGGGAGTAATCCATTTAAATAACGTCCTTCACTGAGCTCTATCATTGTCACTCCTAAAAATCCAATTTAATAGGGTCAAATGTGCTATAGTTTTATACAAAATGTTTTGCACAGTTATTATGCACACAGGTTACAATGCAGGATTTGTATCTGTACTATTATTGCCAGCAGAAATGTTAGAACTCTTAATTCTGTGTTAAAGCTGAATAGTCTATAGCTTTAAAAAGGCTAACATTTTAACAGCCAGTCAACACTGAGTCAACTAAATGTGCTTGTTTGATAAAGTCTTTGAAATGAAACCAACATTAATCCACCCACTGGGTACCCTTGTCAGTAAAGCATGATTCAGCAAATAAAACATGATTCAAAATTAATTGTTCAGCTATGTCTGCTGAATAGTAGCCATTAAGGAAACACAGGAGTGACTTAACCACCAGCAACAGACAATGTGACATAATGGTTCTTTTAAGAGTCAGTGCCACTGTAGCTTTGATTTCTTCTTTGTAAAGTGCAAATACATTTGCTGTACTTAATAACTGTACCTGCTAAACTAATGTTTTTGAGCTCACTTGCTGTCTAAGTATTAAACTCTTGTTTTAACTACTACACTCCCACGCTTAGATATTACAGATTTGCGTGAACAGCCTGTAACCTATGGATTCACCCGCTGATGATGAGAGCTCTTCACTCAAAACCTGGTTTAGACAATCAGCCAACTCCTCTGTCCGCCTGCCTGTCTGCCGCACAGTCAGTCATCCTCAGTCTGCTGCCCACACACTCACCTGTCACGTATAGACAATGAACATGAGAGCACTTCACTGGAGAGCTGGATTTGAACCCTACTACACTTTTTCCATTCCTAGCCTCTGGTTATCTGTGCACTAGCTTGGGAGTAGGCCCAAGGCGAATTCATCCCCTTTTCACAATGCACAGAATAGCTTTAGGGCCTATTACTAAATTTGCAATGTTGAGACTAACACTACACCTGCCTTTTGCCTGATCCCAGTGTAAAGCCATTTAAAAAATACCAGTAGGAAACCTTATTTAGCCCAAGGCAGAGTGAAACAGTCGCCGAGGGTTAATGGGACAGCAAGCCCTGGACTGACACAAAGAATAATGTGAAAGACTATACAATAGGTAATCTTTTCATATCAGATCTATTTTTCAATGAAGTCTGATCAAATGTTATACCCTACTGGGACAAAAGAGCTGAACATCTGTAAACGTCTGTGAAGGACATATGACTCCTATATTCACCAGTAGTTGTGAGATGATCCTATGCTTTTCCTTAAATTGTCAGAACAGAATATAAGACACGTCCTTTATGCCATTGATGTGTTATTATATTTAAATTACCATGTTAAATGCAGCTATGATACTATACCCTGCAAATAAATGACATATGGAATTATTTCTTTCTTCCTTCTACCTTGTATTTCTGGTCTTGTTCTTTCCTTTTTAAAATCTCTTTACCCCATAGCTTCTAGATGATTTTGGCACTTACACTTTTGTTTCAATTTCAACTTCTCTCAGTGCTTGCAGTGCTTACACTCAGGCCAGCTGACAGTCTTGGCTGGGCCCGAGACAACATAATCTTAGATCTTAGGTTGTTGTCTGTGGCCAAGCCATTTATGTGTAGGGGTGGGGGTATTATTGACCACTATTTCAAGGACAATTACGAAGAAAAAGAAAACAAAATGCTTTATGTCACTAAAATATTACATATTTTTTCCACAAATAGGCCCATTTTGAAAAATGATTCCTCTCAATAATTTATTGGGTTGAAGGGCCCAGTTCTGGGTCCCCCCTCTACCGTGGGCCCAGGACAAGTGACCCGTTTGTCCCCCCCTATCGGCGGCCTTGCTTACCCTATCAGTGTGTACATCTCCGCAGACACTTTGACTCCTTCCTCGACTTTCACACAACTGACACAATGTCTTTCAGTGCTTGGACGTCAAAATGACTCAACCATTTAAATTCTTTCAGTGCTTATGTTTCAAGTGTCACTTGAACTTGCAGCACTTCATCTTCGGGGACTTTAAATCTGTGGATACTTGCTGCTGAGGCACATTTTTTGACTTTCCAAATGCATGCTTATTAATATTATTACTATAAACATTTAAAATTGTAATTTAAAACACATTTTGCTGTTTCACTCATTAAGAAATATTGCTGTAGGTTGTAGGAGAAACATAAACTAGGGCAGTTACAATCAGACTACAGGCATTTATTATCATGTCTACTACTACTACTGAAATAAAGACAAGGTGAATGGGATTATATTTTTAAAACATTGCTCCTACAGTAGCTGGCATAATCACCTACATGCTCATAGCACGTATAGTAGAGTAGAAAACAAACTTACTAAGTGTACAGTTATGGTTTCTATTGTTAACTGAGGAGGAAAATCAAGTATTAGTAAAATGTATTTTGTCACAATATAATATGAGGATATGGAGATATTACCATCAGATGGACGCACTTCAATTCATACTACAAATAGGGATGTGTACGTCAACACGTTCCACACACAATACATACAAGAAGAGTCCAGTTCACACTCCCAGACCCTCCCAGACTTGGGCATCTGACAAAGTCCTCATCACATACCCCACAGTGATGCAGAAAGCATGCATTTGTCTCAACTGGGCAACTAGGGTCTTGATGAAGGATGTGGCCAAGAACCCAACGGTCACTCTAACAGAGGGGAGAACTTAGTAGGACATCCATCTCAGCTGCACTTTATCAGTCAAATCTTAATGATAAAGAGGCTAGCCTAAAGATACTCTGAGTAGAATACATATTACAGTCACTTGGAGTTTCCAATTCCAAGAAGCATATCTGATGAACACCAGACACTGCTTATCACCTGTGATGAAGCATGGTGGTAGAAGCAACCTGCAATGGATGTGCTTTTAGCAGCACAATCAGGTGGACTGGTCAAAACTGAAGTAAGAGCTCTTTGAGGCCTTTGAGTGGCGCAGTCAAAATCTAGACAAAAAAACCCATGTAACATCTGTGGAGAGAGCTGAAGATGGCAGTTAACAGGTGCTGCCCATCTAATCTGAGCAAAGCTTGGGAGGATCTGTCATGAATAATGGGATAAACTGCTTAAATCCAGGTGTTCAAAATCTACCCATGAAGACTGAATCTATAGTTGCCAAAGAGGCTTCAATTACAAACACAGCAACTCACACCAACCCACCTAAAATTCAGGCAGTTATCCAGTTATCCATTATATAACATGTTACAGCCAGACATTCATGCAACCAACTAGTCAGCCACACTAATTTCCTGTAGTTGAATTTTGAATGTCTGCTATCAGAGAGCACAAGGACAGTTAATCACGGTTAAACGGGCTTTATCAAAGACATTATAAGCACTGAAGAATAGAAGGGAGGAGAGAGCAGCAGAACAAAATGAAGGAAAGAGTAGACAAAGGCAGCGAGGAAAAGACTGGAGAGAGGCGAAGATGACAGGTTTATAAATTTGTCATCACTGGAGGAGAGAGACAGAGAGGATGAGGAGGAGAAGAAAATTAAAGAGGGACAAAGGAGGACAGGAGACACATGTTATGACAATAGATCTGAATAGAGTTACTTTGTGGTTAATCCTCTATAATTCTGCCTCATTTCACAGGCGGACAGCTACCATAGGAGTTCATTATAGGCTTTTGAATCTGCAGGGGTCACTTCTACAGTGGCTATATTGATATATGTATATGATTTCATAGCTGTTTGAAACATTCTGTACATAATACGGTTTCATAAATTGTAAAATATAACATGTTACAGCAATGGAGTCAGATGATGGCAATCAAGAGAAAATATTAAGAAGCAAACAAAAGAAATGACTGCCCTCAGTGACATGTCTTCATGTCCATGACAGTGACAGTACTGTGCTACCATGAACTTTCATTGTCCTTGTTGTATTACACAGAAAACAGGGTTGACACAATGACTGGAGCATCTTGACAATAAAGTGTATTAGTCCTTCTCACAGTGGACATCCTAACTTGTCAAATACATGTGTAATTTATCTTATTAAAAGCAGCTGTATTCCATTTACTGTAGGCCTTGGAGTGGTAATGCTATCCTTAATGTTATTGGATACACCTGGCTCCAGACTCCTATAATAAATCAAATTTTTTAAACTTAGTACCTGCACATTTGTGTCAAAGAGGAGTAGATTTCTCACTATTTTGAGCTATACAATTATAGTGAGATACATGAAAGCATGTATGCATAAAACTGTGCCACAATGCCACAAACTACAGTCTCAAAATGTGTTGCCTTCAACCCTTATTTATCTTAATAAATCTTAATAATTCCAGGTTTCTTATCAAACAGAATTGCTGTTCTCTACTTATAACAAATATCACACTGGCTTAAACTTAAGACTGATAACTTATTTTATTATCACATGAAAGAAGTAATTATTATTCCAAAGGAGAGTGGAATTAACACAAAAATAAATGTGAAATGAAATTTTGAAGTGTAATGTTGTTTTGTATTCCATTAGATTGTAGAGGTTTGGTATTTTGTCACTTATTGTGATTGATATGTAAACATCCGGTTTACATGACTGAAATGAAAAAGTAATTAATTCATGTTTTGTAGCTGTTAGAGATGTAGAGATCACTTGGTTAAGGTTAGAGAAAGATTGTGGTTTGGCTTAGAACAGAAAAACATAATGGTGACTTCAGACACAACAGGTTTATTTACAAACAAAATTAACTCTTTGTCTAACCTTATAGCTATAATATACAAATTTTGGCAACCAAGCTAGGTGTAACATGAGACTCAAAATCAACTCACAGGGTTTGACCTTCTCTGATTCTTCTCTATTTAATTGAATAAATGAAGCACTTCATTCACTAATAAAATTTAAAATTGTACAATTATGTAGCATCGCAAAGTAATCCAGCCTATGATTACATTTCGTATAAAAAAACTTAATCATGGTTGCACCTGAATTACACAGAAACATAACTTTTTGGAGACAGTGTTAGTACCTCTGTACTTTAACAAAAAAATAAATGTGTTTTGTTGTTGTTTCCAAAAAACTGAAATGAAAAACTGTATTTGAAAGGTCTCCCGGGTGAGTGCCCTACAAAAGGACATTCACAGACAGATTTGTATTATATGGAAGAAACCTCTCAGCTTTGACCAATCTGCCTCTGTCCATCAGCACTTTGTTAGTCAGTCACCAGCCAACAGTAAGGTCACGTGCAAAAAAAGGGCGGATTTGCTAATAATGCAGCCAAGAACTCTGTCATTATAGTGTGAACTTAAATAAGGTATTAATGAGCACAAGTCAATAGGTCATTACACACTGGGTCATCATAATGAGGACATAACAAGGTCACCAGGGTTTCATCACAAGGAGGCATGTGACGGTGTCACAGTAATGGGGACATAATGGCAGGGTGTCACAACTAGGTGTCCCTAATAACCTGCTCTGAGTGTTTACCCCCATTAGACATGAGAGAGACAGACAGAAGGCAGAGGGAAATGGGAAGAACCAGAGGGCAGAATAAAGCAAAAAGAAAAGGGGAGAAATATGTGAGCAGACAGGGAGACGAGGTGGAGAGTGGCAGGGTGAAAAAGAAAGATGAGGAGAAGGAGATTGAAGGGGCCGGTTGCAGTGATTAGAATGTGATGGCCTGTGTAGAGCCTAGCATAGTCGTGTGTGTGCGTGCGTGTCTGTGTGTGTGTGTGTGTGTGTTTGTGTGTGTGTGTGTGCACTCACTGCTTTTTGAATTAATGAGAATCTCAGATGAGAGGAGAGGGTCATCATGACCTGCATGCAAATGACGCCAAACACAGTCGTGCACACGCTCAAAAACACTCGTATGTGCACATACACTGACACAACATTAGTCTCTTGCTCAGACGACACAACACAACTTGTTCACAAAATGCAGATACACGCACACACACACTAACAAAGGCAACCCTCTCCTTTGCTCTCAGACACACACACCCTGCCTCACTGCCTCTGTTTAGTCTGTGGGCATTGCATGCATCAATGTGCCACGGTGTGAGTGGCATCGGGCGACACAGCTGCTCTCCCCGCTGTCCTACACGACACAATGTCATTCATATCTGACTATCAGTAATATGTGAAGAACTTTAGTCTGCCTCCCATCAGTCAGGAGTCAGCTAGACAAACATCCCCCAAACAATCTTTGTTTATTGAGGGCAGACTGACTGTCCGGACTTCGTCCTTACTGCAGAAATGTCACAAATCAAATTGATACGATAACACGGATTCACCTAAGGAATAATAAAGAAAACAACAATCAACAATGACCTCCTTCCTAAGTATAGCCATGCCAGTGTGCTCTGTGCCGGCACACGTGGTGTCGCATGTGGAGGTGTTTTTAAGCGGCAAGTGACTTTTCACAGTATCATTTATAAATGCCATCTGATGAAATTACACTATGTTAAAATTAATAGTAAACACCAAACGGCAGGGACCAAATATGCATATGCAGTGAAGACAAGTAGATTGAGCAAAATAGAATTGTATCAAGAAGTGTAACAGTTCACCTTTCAGCACAAAATGACCCAAAGCATTTAGCCAAAGCAGCAGTTCACAGACACTTATGCTTTGTGATGAAGGTTGAGAGAGTGTTTGAGGGAGAACAAGATAAACGCGTGAAAACATGTTGCTTACTGACACAAACCGATTTCTGTTGTTCAGGTTTCCCTTTTTCTCTCTATTCCCCTACTGGCTACTGAAATAAAGTTGCTGTGGATAACAGACTTTACATATCAAGCCAACGTAGAGCAACATTATTGTCAAACTGAAGTTGTTCTTATGGCCACCTGATTAGTGTAACTCCAGTATTTACAACATGCACTAAATCGGTTCCAGAGAAAAATATTCAGTGCAGTGTTATGTGCAGCATAACAGTTAGAAAAGCTTTAAGTGATGGTTAAGTCCAGAACTTTATATTAACCCATATTTGCAGTGTGTAAGGGATGGATGGATGGATGTGTGTGTGTGTAAAAATATTTTCAAGTATTTGAATAACTACTTTGCCAGTTACCCTGATTGACTCACTGAAGTATTTCACCTGTTTACTGGTACATTGCTAAAGTCATCAGCAGTCTATCTGAGAGTCAGTTGGCAATACATGGTCTTTCTCCATTTTTAAGCCAGGTGACAGTGAACAGTGTGAAATATGATGGCTGGAGCTGTCAGTGTTGTGACTGTGTATTAAAAACACTAATGCGACGTTGCAGAAACACACGAGTGGGATGATGATCATCAAAAAGGGGGACGAGGGTGTGTACACAGCTGGCATATTTTCCACGCTTCCTACCAACTCTCCTTCAGCCTCCACAGAAAGAGCTCTGCTACTGTCTATATCTGTTCATCCATTATGCATGACCAATTTACACTGTCGTGATAGAGGAGGAGTGAGTGAAGAAGGGAGTGAGGGAGAACAGAAGAGGAAGAAAATGGCAGTTTACTAAAGCTGGAAATTGAGTCCACATTACATCTATATTAGCAAGGATAATGAGGATATTGGACGTGTGGCCACATCTACATGTGTATTCATTATGAATGGTGCATTTGCACACGAGGAAAGACAGAAGAAGAGAACAAGTATTACCACTCTCTACCCAGAGGCGAACTTGTCTTGGAGCATCATTGGCAGGAATCTACTATTATTGCTTACCTCACCCACTTTTATTGTGTGTTTGTGTGTGTGTGTGTATTTGTGACAGTAATGGCCGTCTCTCCCTGGAACTGATGCCCTTAACAGATGTCATTCAGCTGCCAAAGGAGACAGTCAATAAGACAATGAATTGTAGGTCACCAATGCGTTCCATCCAATGGGGTTTATTGGAAATATTTTCAGTCACACATTCTCTCCATATTTATAGTAAAAAGTGAAATATAACATGAATGCCATACTAGACTAGTGTTTAAATGTATTGCCTTTATTGTATGCGATTCTCCTGCAATGAACTTGTTATGGTGTTTATTATGGGTTTATTTATGTATGGGTTTCACCACTTTTGCAGTGTGTACCCTTCAACAAACACGCTATTCTATAGTCCTGATCCCGCTGTGGCTGTATGAGCAATAAATCCACCATCTTTCTGAATCGCCAGGGACTTGTATCACTGTCTGTGTTATTTATTAAAAACTGCTGCTGCTATTTACTGCTTGTCTAGCATAAGACAAAACAGAAGCTGTTGGCTGCCGCTGTCAACATGTACATTACAAGTGCAGCGGGGGTGTTTGAACTGCGCCTTGAGAGGATATAACTTTAATATTAAAACACAATACTGAATACTGAAAAGACCGTGAATGAATGAGACATCCTGAACTCTTGTCAAAGCAAAGAGGTACTCCTACCAGAAAGGCCCTGCACACCCACACAAGTGTTTTCACTTACTGAAGCAAGTTTGACGTCTTAAGGTGGAAGCTAGAGCTCTGCTGAGAGTTTGCAAAGGTCCCCAGAACACTGTTTATAGATTTGAAGGAATGAGAACAGGTGCCATAAAACTAACAAGAAAGATAGGGAGATGTCAATCAAGCACAGTCTGTAAACACCCGCACAGCCCTAAGAAGACATGTAATCAGTCAAAATAACTGAAAGCACCTGTGGGGCATTCAGAGGTTTGAAATCAGACATATGCACAATGCTGTTTACATGAGTTCACGTTGATTGTACAATCACAGTTTCTAATTTAATGTGAACTCTTCAATCCTTTAATCCTCTCACAAACCCTCAGACCTCCCTGGTCTGAAAATGCTGATCTACACTCTGATACTGTTTAGGAATAAGTTGCTCATTGATGCAGGAGACACATATTCTGTAGCACATTTTCTTGTATGCATCTACGTGCATGAACCACAGTGACGATTGCATCATCCGTCAGTCATCTGCCATTCCCCTCTCCCTCCATTCTCCAACGTCCTTCCACTATTCCTCTCTTCAACTGCTTCCTCCTCAAGTTATTTTCATCCCCCATCCATCCCCTATTCCAGAAAATCGAGTCACAGAAAATGTGTTATTGGTCATCTATTATGGAGTAGCTCCAGCATTTCTAATTCCCTTATTAAAAACTGTATATGTTATCCTTTCTCAATTCTCACTCATAGTAGTTTCACTCAAGCTTCCTCCTTCTCCAGCCCATACCTCATCCTCTTGTTTGAACATATGCTACTAGCAGTGATGACACCCACGTAGTGCATGGATGTGTGCATATCAGGTATAATAGCAGTGTTCCTGCTAGCAGTGTGTGTCAGCATTGCATGTAATAAGGCTTGTGTAATATGAATTATTGAACAGTGTTGATGCTAGCCAGGTCCGTCCATGCCTGCAGGCTGTATCTAGGAGATGGCATGTTAGCACAGCCTTAGCACTCACCAGTGTCATGCTTCACACACTGTACACACATCACGAAACACACACAGCCAGAGCTATCAAGTGTTATGTGAATTATCTGCCATACACGTTCCCA
The DNA here is from genome assembly GCA_032362345.1 of Sandelia bainsii. Lineage (NCBI taxonomy): Eukaryota > Metazoa > Chordata > Actinopteri > Anabantiformes > Anabantidae > Sandelia > Sandelia bainsii. The sequence goes on along the minus strand of JAUMHL010000008.1, from coordinate 6,559,000 downwards.
TGTGAACACACGAAAACATGAGTATACACAAAAGTAACACATAAATATAAACAAACATCCTCCAGGGGGAAATGGGCTATCATTTAAACTAGCTGTCAGCATCACATTTTATTTAAAATAAATATATAAATACAATAAAAAATTAGGTTTAGATTTTTAAAAAGTACACACTCACTGACAAAGTTTCTCAGTGAGCAAGGGTATAATCTTAGATTGTACATTTGTGTTGAAGCAAATGAACACTGGGTTGAAAAACATGGGATTTTAGTTCCCAGTTCGCACGCATTCACCCAACTGCATTATGGATCATTAGCTCATCTAATTAAAACATTTAAAACGGATTAATTTTGATTGGCCTGTCTTCACTTTGAAAATGTCAACACGCGCATAACTGACTGTAACTACTAAATGATTAAAAAATACTTTGATAAATTAACATTTTTAATCACTAGCAGCCATAAAGATGACAGGTAGTTTGCCAACAGCACTGTAGAAAAACGGACGAGTCTAAACAGTTTAGTCTTCATCAAAAATAGCATTACATGGACTGAAAGTAATGTAACTAAAATTCTTAACCTAATGTTATTTTATCAATATTCTCAATCTGAGTTTCCCATGTAGTTCATAGTTGGTACAAATATTGTCTAACTCAATTGTTATGCTATTAAATATTGTAACAGCATAATAATTGCAATACATGGTAAATTGCACGGTAAACATACACAACTAATGTGTTTTTTGTTTGTTTTTAAACTAGTTATTTTTATTGTACGTGTACACGGCAACAACATGGTTAAAGTGTGGTTATATATAGGTTGGATGAAGTCAAGAACAGAGTGTGGTAATCATTTTCACAGTGCATTATGAATGTTACATTTGGCACAATTGAATGTAAATCACCACTTCAGAATAATCCAATCTGAACAGAATTCAGTGGGAGCTGTTCTAACGTGACATCTGCTGCTTTGTTAGTCTGCTCTGCTTAATTATCTTTTTACACATGCGGATTTGTTTTCTGTGTGCGGATTTCATCATATCATCTGGGGCGATTTCATCATGTTTTAGCTGCCAAGAGGGACGCTTTCAACCGCCTCTAATAAAACCAAGCCTCAGCACTTCAGTGTCCCCGTCTTTCATCCCCCTCTCTTTGTCTCTCTTTCTTCCTGCCTGTTGATGGTCACCTTTGAAGGCAGAGAGATAAATATGAAGAGAGAATGTGTTTTGTTGTTTTGAAAGACGAAAAGAGCGATGGCCGTTGGCTCCGCTATCAAATGTCCCAGTCGTCCCGTGTGTGTGTGTGTGTGTTTGTGAACAAAGTATCCATACTATACTTACTATTGTTTGCCAGTGGCTCAAATATTTACAGGCCGGCTACCAATGTGTATTTGTCTTATGTTGGGGTAAAATTGCTTTATATTAAATAAAACATGATGGACTTTGTTGTTTTGGCATTGCATTATCACATTAGTAGATACAAATTAAGTACAATATTTCTCTTTATTTTCACAATTGGTTCTCGTTGGATGTTCAGTTAAACACAAAGCACATACTGGTTACAATATCGTATTAGAAGAAGAAGTAAATTTTGTATTACTCTGAGATTTGGTCTAATATAAAGTTGTTACCCCAGTTACCAAAATACTCTGCAAGTCCTACTAAAACACCCTTGGACAGTTCACATGCTTTTCAGAACTGGTCAATAACTTTGTCCACTCCAGTGCTATCAGATAGGCTACCCAGGAATAGATGTGTCCTACTCATGTTTACTAAATTATTGTGGACAGTGATTTTATCATTGCTTTGCTATTGAGTGACCCCCAATATTGTCTATGTCTGCTACAACCCAAATACAGTGGTAGTAGAGTTTAAGCTCCCCAAGTAATTACATAATTCAGCACCAACGTCTCCTTCCAGAAAAAGTGTGTGGGACAGTGCAGAAAATCCACAGGAGTTCACATTCTAGCAAGGAAATAGATCCTAACCACTAATGAGAAAATACAGTATCTATTGCATGTTTCTGATTCACATAAAATTATCCCTTTAAGGCAGGACGGAGTCTAGTTTTTACCTCCTAATCTGTTTGGACAAATAATAGTTAGGTTGATGCAGGCTACAGAGTCCCACAACCTCTGTCTCCTCTCTTCCTAACAGCCACATGTGTCTGCCACCTCAGCTCTCTGCTGCTCATTAATGTGACCTTTGGAAAAGAAAAAAAAGAAAACACTCTGGATGCTCACCATTAAATTGAATGAATGGACAAAGTTTTCCTTTGCTTTATCCTTTTCTCTTAAGAACCAAAATAAGATATCTGTGTCCTTTTTATTGTAAAGAGACACTAAGCTAATGAATCAGTTTTATTTTCACCTTTGTCGATAGAGACACTGATGGTTTTCTTTTTTTCTTAAATGCACTGTGTTAGTAAAAAATATGTTGTTTCCAGCAGCAAAAGCTGACGTTGTTTCTGTCAGTATTCTTTGTGCAGAGTTTTGTATCTGTGTATCTGTGTGTTTCAGATTCCTGAATAAAGGGCCTGTGGTTTGGCTGGTCTGGGCCAGCATGCATTTAAACCTGCTGCATATTCAAAATACTTCCCACTGAGCTGCAGCATAAACAATATAATAACTGAACAAAAAGAAATACTTGTTATGGTGCTAGTGTGTAGGAGGAATTTGTTTTATCACTTAGGCCTTAGTGACTTTAGAATAAACGTCATGTGTTAAAGTTAAATTCAGCTAGCAAAGAGGAAAACGATAAAAACACACACACATACAGTATGTGGGCACAATCACACAATTAATTGATCTTGTTAAAGAAGTTGTGATTTTTTCTGTTTTTCTATACATTGTAATGTAATTTGTGCAGTGATGCACATATTATTATAGTCGATGTATTTGCCAGCTCCTGTAGAACGCCTTACAGCATAGTAAGAAATGATACAGGAGAAACAGCATATGACAACATGCTTCACTGTGGGAACCACACTTTCAGGAACTGTCCATTCAACCTCTCTTCATCTAACGAAGATACAGCGGTTAGAAGCAAAAATCAGATATGGATTTATCAGACAAAAGGACAGTTTCAGATTGACTGACCTTCATTTCCTTAAGTAATGATGGACTGTCTTTTCTCTTTATTTTTCTCATTAGTGTTTCTTGCCATTGAATGGATTTGTACAGTAGCTGCAGTAACACTGAGAGGGCTATTAACCCTGTTTCCACCCTTCCTCTGCACAAGACAACGGATGGTCTTAAGAACATTAAGAAGTCAAGAAATGTCACAAATTAATTCTTCGCCTGAGTTAATATACACCAAATCTAAATGTAGCTACTTTGGACAATATAAAATACAATAAAATACCAATATATAATACAGATTCTGGGTTATTCAACACTGACTACATAACTCCATATTATGTTCTGTGTGTGTCCAAACCTTTGATTGGTAGTGGACACAGTAAACATATTGTCCAACAAAGCTTTTTAAAACATATACTAAACCAACATTTGTTCCATGAGACATGTCTACACTGACTGTCTCTAGCTGTAAAATACAGTACAGATGATATGAATGATATTTAAAGCCAGAGAGCATCTTCAGTCTACTGCAATGAGACATTCATTTGATGGCATTGAGAGTCGTATGTTTTAATCTTCCTTCTCCGGCAAACTGTGTTGCCAAATTGTGCTACGTGAGATAAACTTCAAACAAAATCCCATTTTTTCAGCCAGTTTAAACAAGGAGAACTATATTTCCAGAACTCAGAGATATTTAAATCAGCGTTCAGGTTGTGCTCCAAATGTCACTGCTTGAAATACATGGAAAATATTTTTGAACTTGCTCTCAGAGAAGTGTGTGTGCGCTTTGTTGTTTGTGTGCATGCCATTTCACATATTTCTACCCATCCAGAATGTAAAAATGATTCCACCTTATCACTGCATTATCATGTTACTGTACAGCTTGAATGTAATGTTCACATATTTAAGTTCATATTTTAAGCCTATTTCATTGCTTTTATCTTAATAAACAGTCAATAATCAACTTTGAGTGTATGCAGATGTTATTGTGTTAGGTTAGAATGTTTCAATAGTTAGTTCAGGTTTTTTTCCTAAATAAGATCATTTTCTAAGATGCCTTATGTGTAGTGTTATAAGATAAAGGAAATAGGCTAATTCATTAATTCAAAGTTAAATGAGTAAGATACAGTGTGAAACTACAGTATGTGCTTGTCAGCCTAGTCAAGTTCTTTTACATCAAACTCCAAAAATCACATCCTTATGGACCTCAGCTTTCCCCAACAGTTTCCAAAAAACTGGCAGTAAAGTGTGGTTTAAAATATGATTTCATGATTTAACCTTAATATGGGACTAGGCTGTAAACATATTGTTCTTTCCAGCTTCAATCAGAATGAATCACTGAAGATGTCTGCAGCACATAAAGCAGATGTGTGTTCTGGCTGAATGACTGATGGATTCACCAGTTGGTTACTTTGATTTTGCAGTTGACAAATCTGACCAATTTGCATATTTAAGAGACTGAGTTGTGTCTCTATATATGTTTGTTTACATAAAAATGTTTTTTTATTCATACTTTAAGCTATTGAATGTGACAGGCATCTCACTCCCTCTGTGTCTCTTCCACACCGTACTCTCTCTCACTTTCTATATTTCCCTCCTTTTATCTGTCCTTCTTCCTTTCTGTTCCAGAATGATAACTCGATGTCTGCATACATCTCCATATCTTTATGCTGGAGACAACCTCACATCTCCCCTCGTCTAATCACATACACACTCTCTCGCACACACAAAGGAGCATGTACACTGTTGATTACTGGCACACTAGAGCATGCTGAAGTGCAACCACTGTGGAGTGTAGTGTGCATTTGTGTGAAGTGGAGCCACTGTATTTGTGTTTGTGTCAAGGCTGAGACCCATTCTGTTTGAGCACCAGAGTTCGTTTCTTTCTATGTCTGTGTGGACAATCATTGTGAGGGCATTTTGGCATTATAACGACATGTTTGAGGGTTAAGGTTATCATGTCATATGTTTTGGTTAAGGTTAGGGTAAAAGCTGGGGTTAGTCATCTATATCTGCAATGGCCTAGGGGCTGAAAATGCATTTTGTCTATCAGTGTCCTCACAATGGAAAAACAAATGTAGGTGAGTGTTATTGTGTGCACAAGGCCAGGTTGTGTAAAGTTTGTTGTATGTTTCTCAATGACTTTGGTGTGTGATTGGTAATTGATTTTCCAGTCTGTGCAGACCACACCTCAGTGACTGAGCTAGATATGGCATAGGTCAGCTTCCTGTTGGCACTGACCACTAATGTTGGGCTGCATAGATTGAAGAAAAAGGTAAAAACTACAATTTGAGTCTTGAAAGCTTTTGTTATGGATGCTGTTCTGTGGCAGAGTGTGGCAGAAGACATTAAGCTGAAGTTAAGAATTTGAATTGTAGTCTATTTTCAGTGTTTCATTGCTGCAAGTAGGAAAAAATGCAACAAAATATTTGCTAAGGATATTTATACATTTTTTTCTTATATCTGCTCATTGCAACCAAAGCATGATTAGGTTAGTTGTGGTTGTACTATACTTTGGCAAGTAAAAACATTCAGTTAATTAATTGAGCAACTTTAAAATAGCACACTTTTACAGCTACTCCTGACATCACATGCAGTTGACGGTGAACTGCTCTCTACTAGCATTTTCTTCAGTCCTCCACCTTGCTCTCTCTGCCTCTTCTGCAGCAGGATGCAGTGGATGTTCTTCTCGAAACAGTTTTTACTGGTTGTGGCCCTGAGCTGACCATAGGGGATTAATTGTCTCCATTTCAGCCAAGGAGCAGAAGAGTTGCTTTAGTGCTCCTGCCTCAAATGCAGGAGCACTTTGTGATTTCTTTGTGATTTAGCTTGTTTTCTTGGATCTTGGATCTGTCCTCCTCTTCCTCATTGATATCTGCTCATGAAAATAAACTCTGTCTTAGTGTGTTAGGCATTTTCCTCAGAGGACGTCTGACTGGCACAATAGCCTTCATCTATTTTTCACAAAGGGATGGCTGTGCCTTTTGGCAGCAAAAACAGGCCTAGCAACACAACAACACCAGACCCTGCCTATATATAAGGTACAACAGGGATGTAGTGTGTACTCATACTGTATAAAATAGTTTTTGTCTTCAACCACAAAGGGACCCTAAAAACAGATCCTTAATTCAAACAGTTATTTTAGTTTTTGATTTAATTGATTGCTTTCCTCTTTTTCTGCTGGATGTATGATAGAAAAATCAAATAGTTGCCCCTGACAACCATACTGCACCAGCTCCTAAGACCTACGTTATGTCACTGCACTGTGTAAACTGCAGCAAAACATCAAACCTGTTGACAAGGAGATATGAAGGGTTACGGGAAGGTGTGGAAATATGTGTGTCTAAGCGTGCTCAGCAGTGTGCCACCATGTCCAAAAAACAGTTTTCCTCAGAAAAATGGAAAGTGCCTAAAACCCCTAATAGAAGATTAAGATGATAATCTTGGAAATGACCTCAAATTAGTTAGATACTTATGTTAATATCAATGTCTGAGCATTTATTCCTGTCCACATACTGTATTTGTGGTTTTAGTGCAGAGATAGAACTCTAGCAGATTATTCTGATTATCATTATCTATATGGTTATATTAAACATTCTAAATATGAATAATTATTCTCTAGGTTTCTCTCCCATTCCTTAAATTTTTTCTTTAATTTTCGACAAGCCCGTGTCTTCAACTGGTCACATATTAACAAATGTGTAATTTACTTAGCAGTTATTTCTATGCTAAAATCATAGGTTGCTTGAATGTGTAATCAAATGACTTAATATAAAATCATTATTGTATTGTAAGTGTCTCATCAACGAGCTTGTCTACATGCAAACGTGGTTGAGCGTGTACACTACTGTGTCTACTGTAATTCACTACATCTTTAGCAGTTCTACAGTGATCTATAAATGCATAATGTAAGTAAAAAGAAAAACTGAACTGGACACACTGTAAGACCTCACACGTGGGCGACAGCCACATGGACAGGTCTACTTCTTCTGGCTTTTACAGCTTTTCAGCGGCTGCAAAGCGAGCATCATGGTAATCCCTGCATTTCCATTTCTCTTAACAGAGTGATATCTATTCAAGCTGCGTAGCTGCTACTCCAGCTCATTTAGCATAGAAAGTGTGCTGCTTGTAGCATAATTTCTAGACAGTTACTATGAGATCAAGCTGTTCTCTCTGTCACGGTTTAGCCCTGAAGCCTGGTTTGATCTAATTTGATTTAATTTGATCTTTTCCCACTCACAGGCTGAACACACCCACAACGTCCGTGCAGTCCTGCAGAGGCTACTACACACCCATTTCTATGTGTAAGCAGAGAAATGTGAGTTCCACCAGAATCCAGTCACCTTTCTGGGCTTCATCGTCTCTTCATCGATGCAGACAAGGTCGAAGCGTTGAGAGATTAGCCAACGCCAGACAAACCAGAGGTTTCTCGGTTTCACCAGTTTCTATTGCAGGTTTATCAACTGAACGGCCCACGTCCACTAAGGATTCACATTCATTCACACTGCATTCTGTTTGTTCCTATTTAGCATAGTTAAACAACGAAAGTTAAAGACAGTGGAGCACTGATCTCCAAACAGAAGAAAAACTTCAGGGCACTGAGGCACTGCTGCAGGAAGTGAACAACAAATGACCCGTCATATTTAGTAGCGTCACTAGTGGGTAGGAAATAACACACACACACACAAAAAGAGTGCACATCCCCTTGTTGTTGTGGTGTCATCACATTTCATGGTGTTCTGTGATTTAAACTGAAGTGTGTTAAAGTGTGTGTGAGGTGTTGACTTGATTGTGCATAGATTTTGCTCTTACCTAAAAACAAATCCCTAATAAGAAAATATTGCTAAACGTCAGAATCTTCGTGAAAACTGTGGAAGTGGTTATTAAGAAGAAACTTCTTTAATGATATTGTTTATTGTTCTCTGCAGGCTGCCAAGAAAGAGCAGACCACCAGCCTACCCTCAAATGCTGTAGAATTCATTTTTCATTCCCTTCATTTCCTGCATCAGATTCCAATGTGCAGCCATGCTGTTATCTGAATAGGTCAGCTCTGTGGCCTGCAAAAACAAATCCCCCTGCGTGAGCTGAGGACCAGTGTTACTGATAGTGTGGAGGAAAAAACATTAGATAATAGTCTGTGTGAACAAGTGGCTAGCTAGAAGATGAAAAAACTTCAAAATAGAATGAAGGCAAAAAAACATCTGCAGTTCAGTGCAGTAATAACTGAACTAAGACTATCCAAAATGAAGGATTTTGGAAATGGGCAGCTGCAGGTATGAACTCTAAAGTTGCAAAGACTGGGCATTAGAGACTGTAAACTTTAGACAAAGGCAAGATGTGAGTTGATGAATTTTCTCTTTTGGCGCCATGAATTAAGGTAAAGACCCCAAATGTGACTCTACGTCACAAACAGCAAAGACAAAAAAGGTGAAAACTTCAGGAGGAAATAAACGTTCTGTGAAAGGATTGGAGAGTTTCACCATCGAAGCCACAATTAAATGTATAAGTGGTTATGTAAGTTGTTCTTGGTTCAAGGAAAGTAACGTTTGAAGTGGAGGTGACGTACAGTGTATGTCCATTCAGTGTTACGCTACTCTATATAATCGTGCATCTCTCTTCTTTTCTTTTTTCAATTGCAATCATCTCTCTGCCTCCCCCTCACTCTCTATTATAGTAATCATTGCGTTTATATGAGGCTAATAGAGTGATAGTTATGCATGCTATGCTGTTACCGCTGCTCAAGCCAGCTAAGTCATTTAGCTGAGAGGACCACTTGACCAATGCTGACAGCGCACAAGCTTCAGTTAAAGCAAGGGCAGATGCCCACCCCACCAAGTAAACACACACTCAGAAATGCAAACACATCCTAACAGACGCACGAAAACACATCTCAAACACACAGAAATACATCGAACATGACTCAGAAATACTTGTGTTTGCACAAGAACACTGTGACAGCTGTTGCATCTAATCACAGGAATAAAAAGGTACACATATACACACACACACAAACTCTCTTACACATGCTATTATCAGAGTGCTGCCTCTTGACAAGGTGTAGTATTACTAAAAGGTTTTCCCTCCCACACACTTATAGTGGGGAGGGCAAAGTGTGTGTGAGAGCTCTTGTACCTCTGAAGTTGCTATTTGTTTGTGTACACACTTTTTTTTACATGGATGTGATGAGTGTCTGGGTGTATGGGGAGTCACTGAGATGCTGGGAGCAAGTAAAATAAAGTTTTACAGTAACTTTTATCTGTTTACCACAAACCAGCAGGAGGCTGTTAAAGTCATAGCCCAATATTTAGGAGGCACGTGTCACCTGAGAGGAATTGAGCATGTTTTATATTCAGCAGACAGTTGTCTGCACAATCATTATATTGTTTCTTAACTGTATTATTTATTCACAAAGGAAAGTGTAGGCTGCGAGGACTAATCATACAGCAATTTTAAAAGCTTCAACTCACCGCTTAATCCTATGCAATTACATTTGTCAACCTGCAAACAATCACATTTTTTATATGTTTGGCACATTTGGGCTATGCGATCACACATATTGTACACTGTCTGGAGAAAAATACGCATTTTATAGCTCCTTCTGTTCATGCTGAGATCAAGAATCCTTTTGCGTAGAAGACAAACACAGCCTGTTAAACATATTCTAAATATTTAAGTAGCAGAATACAATGGTGGAGTAATGAAGGAGAAGTTGATGTGTTAGAAAAAAAGCCAGAGAAGAAAGAATCAAACGAGACACTAGAATATATTAAAAAGAAACTGACAGAGAAGAACAAAAGGTAAAATCATAAAATATTTCTAAAATCTCATTAAAGATTGACAGTTTTAACTCTTAAGGATGTATCCTCAAGTGAAACTGTTTCCTTCTCTCCATTTGATAGTTTTGAAGCATTTTAGTTGGTGACATTAAAATGCAGAATTTAAATACACAGCCCTAATTGGAGACTTTTCCTTCATTGCTAAATTTGCTGTGACAGGATTAAATGTGGATGGCATTAACACTGTGGAACCTCTTCACCTGAATTAGCAGTGCAGTGCACAATGCACATGAGTACGTTTCCATAAAGAGCCTGCAGCTGCAGTCCCCTTCTTGAACTAAAAATGTGAAAAAGCACAGGCCTTGATCATACTTCTCACCTCGTTGAAGGGTGTGTGAGGGTGTAAGCGCGTGTGTCAGAGATCTTGTATTGTCATACTCTGGAGCTACTATTTGTACAAACAGAGACAAATGAGTAAAAAAAACTCACAAGAGCCACAATCACACGCTCACAAGTGGTTTTAACAAACACACACACACACACACACACACACACATGTGTATGCAACACCATTAACAATGCTGCTTCAACCCAGCTCTTGCTCTGCTCTCTTCTCCTATCCACTCCTCATCTCCTCTCATCCTCACCCATTCTGTCCTCCCACTCTTCTATCCCCCCTCCTCTTCTTCATATACCTTTTTTATATTTTTGTTTTACCTTTCTCCACTCCTCCCGCTGTGCCTTCCTCTGCATTCATGTCAAACAGCACAAGAATAAAGCATGTCATTATTGCAGTCTGTGTGTTTTATCTATCTGTGTGCACATGCTCTCCATGATTCGCACAATGTAGTGTGCTCAAGTGCACACTCACATCAGTATGACCTTCATCCATGAGTTAGCAGTCCTTCAAGACAGCCTGTAGCTAAATATTAGTGCTATTTTCACACATGCTAACAGCCATGTGGGACCTGTACAGATGGGTGATTTGTTATCATAGGAATGTACACATCTGACTGGCTGTGTGTATTTTCTGAAGGCTGTATATCGCTGCATAAAAGTCATCTTCATTCATAGACAAAGGAATAGCAGATAATATCATTTCAAGTCTTCCAGTAGCAGTTAGCTCTGGCTAAGCTAAAGCTGGCTAAGAAAAACTTGTCCAAATGCAATACCTGTCTCACTTTATGATCACATTATTAATGAAACCAATGACAGCCATCATCAAACAAATCCAGCAGCAAAAGCTGAGATGGTTTGGCCACATGTGCAGAATGGGCACAGACTGACACCTCTGGAGACAGTGGTGCACACAGTGGAAAATACAATGGTCTGGACCTAAGAAAACATGGGCAAAGAAAGTGGAAGAGGACCTAAAGAACTAGCAATCCTACTTTAACCAGGCCAGAACCATTTCCATAGATTTCAAAACATGGAAAAGCATCATGGAGCAAGTTAGAAATCCAAGGGGAGTCACATCAGTGCACTGGTTACATGGCCAACCTTTACCTCCAGCTGCCAACTAGGGATCAAAGAAGAAATGAAAAGCACTACTAAGAAGGGAAAAGCTTCACAGTGACAAAGCTGGAAGCCTGTTGTTCCTCTTGCAGTGTTTCAAACATATTACTCAAGAGAATTTCCATTACAAAGGTACAAAATAGGTTTTGTCAAATCACTGAAGTGTGAGCCTTTGGTGGCTGTAGCGAATTGAGTTTAAGCAGATGTTGAATATAAACAACTTTCACACCTTTTCTGGAAAAGTAAAAGATGTGTGATACAGTTCATCAAGTAGCAATTGTTTGTTTGGAATAATAAAAAGAAAAACAGGGCAGAATGTTGCAGATGCTGTTTGATTGACAGGTGATCTATGGGAAGTGCAGTGGAAAAACTACAAAGCACCGACTGCTTATCAATTAAGTTACTGCCAAGGCTGGCATCTGGCAGTAGGACGTGAAAGCCAGTTTATGTAAATACACATGCTGTATGCACAAACATTCAAACCATTTTCTTGTTAATAAACCATAATAAAGACTAAAATACAGTTTGAAACGATATTAATTGCATTGTGAATATATAATTTGTCTCAGTGAGCCCTGGTAAGCAACATACCTTTTATGACAAACATGCATGAATATACAGTATACACACATCAGAGCTGTACAGTCTATCTGAAGTATGCAGGCTGGTTTACAAAAAATTGTGCTAGAGGCAAATCAACATTAAAAGGTGGTGCTCAGTCAACAGCTTAATGCAAAAATATTTATACAGACATAATGAACCAAAACGATGAAAAGTAAGTGTTTGTAAGTGTGCGTTTGTGCATGCAGTACTGTCAATGATGTGAAGCTGCAGTAGCAGTTGCTCCTCCAACTTACTTAGCATTGCCTCAGGTGCACATCAAACACACACGCGCACTCAGTCATTAGTAGGCAACCCACGTTAGGAACGAGAAACCACCTACTCGACACCGACAGAAAATTCTCTTCTTCTCTTTGGCAATCTATCTTTCTTTTCCACTCCTCTACCATCCTCTACCAGTCTCCCCAATTCATTCTCATTGCCCCATTTTGTTTTACAAGAAGAAAAGAAATTACAGTGACAGTAATCCAGTGCATCAGAGGTTATTAACAGGACAAAACACAATAAGCTGCAGCATCTATCAGCATGTAAAATATGTTTATAAAGACACATTCAAGTCAGTACACAGTGAACCCACACTGCAAATTTAGGTGCTCACACTCAGTGTGGTTACTTTGCATACTGTTGAGTTTGCATATCTATCTCCAGCAACTAAACAATTCCTTTTGTTGCATTTTAAAACAGTGTAATGACCCTTTAATTTGCTGCAACAGACTGAAAATGTTACGGTAAATGATCTGTGTGTGCTCTCATTGCATTTGCACTGAAATGTCAGCGAAAAGGGTTTGATGTGACAATTTACGTAAAGGACCAGAAGTGTAATGTTGCATTGAAAACAAATGAACTGACACATCATACAATGTGTTTAAGAGCACTTTCTACATATGACCTTGGTCTAAAATTACCCAAGAATGAATGAAAAAGAGTGAGGAGCGGTCTGACACACACCCACAGGACAGGAAAAGACAGAAAATGTCTTTCACAGGCAGGGTAAAGGAGAGAAATGGCAGGGAGACAAATTCTAAAGGACAGCGTCTGTACTCCCCAACACCCTGGTTACATAGGATTTTCTTTGAAAATGTGAGAAAAAGAGACAGCAAGAGAAAGTCAGGGAGAGGTGGTGAGAAGCCGATAATGACTGAGACAGTCAGAAAGGTCCACAAACACTGACTGAATGTCTGTCTGTATTTGTTCCTCGTGTCACTCACGTTAATCAGGACTGTATAGCATCCTTTCAGGTTTAGTCGCTGTCTTGTCTCAGCATTTTCTCCTGTAACTCCACCATATTTCAAAACAGGTGGCAGAGCATATTTTACTTTGAGCTTGAAAACAGCAACAACATAACTTCCTTAACCCTCCCTCAGTATACAACCAAAATTTGACACTTGGATCATTGAAGACTAAAGCATCATAATGACAACAAAGCTTTTACATCCAAAGAGAAGGCTGGAATATGTGACTAAAAACTTAAGAAACACCAGTTAACTGGACCTGGACTTCTATGTGAATGCTTTTGCAATGTGTACTGAGTCATGAATAATCAAAGCATGATGGTAAATGGCTGTGGAGGACAATTAGCCATAGAAACAGCGTTTTATTGTGTTATCATTTATCCAGACAGGCTGACTGAAAACACCCAGTCAGTTTTAGTAGGGGATGGACAGTACTCAGTCAGGCCTGAGGGTTGCTTGTAGTCTTCTTACTGGCCATTGAGCTCCTCTACAGAAGCTGCTGGGGACCTAGGGACCTTGCTCAGAAGCACTGTGCAGGTAATTGTGGAGTGACAGTATGTCTTGTTCATTTTGTCCGCCCTGGTATTCTCAGCTGTTTCTGAAATGCAGCCGGTTCTCTGTGCACAAACTCTCCTTTGTTGTCATTTTGTAGTCAGACTTCCATTGTCTCCAAAACTGCCTGAAAAATTAAACTTCACACCTCTGTTCTCCCCTAAACATTTCTCTTCACTTTATAGTGGGTATTGCACTCAGTAGTCAGTCGGCTTGGCAGTTTAGATTGTAGTCTGCTGGCTTGGTACTAAAGGCATTAGCATTTAAATGTAGCTGCCTGGAGGTATCATAGATCAGAGTCCTGGATCTGTCTTTTTCTAAGTTTGGGAGAGACTTGTTCATTTTAAACTGAGAAGTGTCCAAGGCCATTGAAATAACGCATGTAAATTCTGTATAAGGCTGAAGTAGCTGGATTTATAATGGCATGAGTTAATGCATCACATATTGGAGACCTGAGAACTTTGTTTCTAGCAGTTGTCAGACAAAAACAAGAAAAGGAGGATTTGGGCATGTTTTCTGTATGTACATATGTTAATTTTGGAGGATAAATGAATCTTTAGATCAATATTTATATCCCTAGAGGGTTAATTAATAAATTTTTCAAGTGGCTGAAATACAGTTTTGAAACAACACTGAATGTTTCTTGTGTTAATCTTAATTTCATACAAAATCGCAGCAGCATTGATGGCTAACTTCTGTTCTGACTCATAAAATTATATTATTTTAGAGACAGTTGTTTCCTGTAATCATGAGCAAACAGCAAGGAAGTAGGTACACGATATGAGTACTGAGCAATCTATAATCACAGTGGATATAGTTTCTTAAGGGTATTATAATCATTACATAATAGTTAACAGCAAATGTGCACTCTCTGGAACATTTATGAGAACAGATATGATAATTTAAAACAAGAGTATAACTAGATCCAAAGTTACCATACAGTAGTTGCAAGGTTGAATTCCATCTTTGAGGGAAATGTCTGAAAACTGTTACAGCAAACATACAAACGTAAGGGTTGTGTTGTGTTTTAGGGTGGATTGTTGGGGAGCAAAATTAAATTACAGATAGAAGCCATGTCTTTTTTTCTTTAAATTAACAAACATTCTAACAGTATTAATTTTGTCAATGAAAATTTTGATGATAAGTATTGATGTTGACAAAGGTTTACTAAATTGTAACAGCAACAATAACTAAACAAAATATTCACAAAAATCAGCTCATACCCACACCATATGCCAACTTTAACACATACACCAATCAGCCATAATATTAATACTACCTGGCAGTTTTATTGTTGGGGTGGACTGGTGTCAACATGGGCATTCTGATAGGTCTGCACATACATAGCCCCATATGCAGCAAGTTGTGACGCACTGTGTGTTTTAACACCTGTTGATCATAGCCAGCATTAAAATTAAACCACAATATGAAACCAGCTGTGAAGTCAGCTGTATTCTTAATTAGACTATTAATTATCATTAGAAAAAGAAGTTCAAAGACGGCACTGTCATGGTCTTGAGCCTAAAGATATCCTTGGACAAAATGCCACAAAAGATGGATCACGTATGCGGAAGGTGTTTTATTTTTGTATACTGACTTTATTTGTAGCCCACAATTCGATAGGTGTTATCATTGTGCAGTCTACATACATCAAAGTAGATGCTGTATCCAGGTTTAATGGATCCACGTCGCATGTGTGTGGCCTGCAATAAACTTGTAAGATTACTGAAATCTCAGTCTGTACATGCCTTTAGTCACCTGGCAGAGAGATTTAATTTAAGTCAGAAAGTCAAATGAAACAATGCTCCCCTTATCTTAACCACTGATCAAAGATGAGATGATATGTAGCACAGAAATGTTTCATTTATTTCAAAGCAATAACAGATTGGACTATTAATAGATGCAGGAAGATTAAAATTTTTTTTTATCTGATTCATTCAAACAATGTCTGTTAGTTGGGTTTCCCTTTTAATTTCCTTTTAAAGTGGAATTCTGGTCTTTAGTAAAGCACCACTGAGCTGTCACAGATCAGTCTCCGTTCTTTCATGTCCAGCTCATTCATGTTCACACTAAACTGTCCACGGTGAATGGGGTAACATGTGGGTTTTGTTTTAAAGTGTGAAATCAAGGCTCTGTGTTGAGTTATTCCTATTGGCAACCTGTCTCCTCGCCTGCTGAGTCAATCAATCTGGGTTTGTCTCTTTGTTAACAAGTCCTGTTTGTGTGTGCTTAGAGAGCTGGAGAAAGGGTTAAAAAAAAGCTGAATAAGAAAAAAATAGTGTTAAGACAGAGAGTCAGGAAAAGAAAGTGAGGGCTGGAGAGAGAAAAGACTCAGCAAATAACTGGGCTGTACACAACCAAGGTGAAGGTAGAAGAGCAGGTGTATGTGAAAAAGAGACATACAGTATGAAACACACCAGAACAGCACAGGAAGTAAAAAAAAACAGGAGCAAATCGTAATGGCGATGTGTTGTTTGTATATTAACTAATTCACTGGATTCAAGCTAACTGCGCTGTATCTTCTGAATGATTTCTCATTGTATAGTTTTCTGCTTATCGACAGAACATGTGATGACCGGCTGTGTGACCACAGCTAAATCTCATCTTTCTTCTCTTTCAGTCAACAAACAACAAAACTATAACTGTCGATGTAAATTCTGCAGATGGTGCAGATTACTCCAAAACTACCAGAATTCAAGCATTCCTTTTGGGGACTTTAATTGTTTCATAGCATTAATCCAAAGCATAGGGGGTAACTTTCTCTAGTTTCACTGACTAGCTGCAAGAGTCAGACCACAGATGGATCTCAACTACTTGCATGGACCACTGTTGGTGTCTCGGGATTCTATGACAAAAAGTTGTGGGCCTCCATATTAAGTCCAGAGTAACACTAAAAACAAGAAGTGAACAAATCTGAATACCCAATAAAAATAGAAAACATTAATATATCCCAGTAACATACCACTGAAAGAGTTGGGATTGTACTTCTTACTTTCCAAAATAAACAGTGTTAAAAACTATCCCTGCCATGACAGGACAACAGCTCAACACTGTCAAATTTCTCATCTCTCAGTGTCACACACTCACACATTCAAATCTGTCACATGTCCCATCAGCCACCCATAAACACACACTCACATGCATGTTTGACAGCCATCAAAGTTCTTGTCATGCAGATCTACACATTACACATGCATGCATAGACATATGCATGTTCACACACAGCTGACACTGTCAGAAGCCTCGTCTCACACTCACACACACACACACACACACACACACACACACACACAGTCTATATCAGTCACAGACCCATACTGACACAGACATGTCTGCAGACAGTGATTTCCAACTGTCAGCCACAGTGTCCATTTTTCGGATATGTCCATTGTTAGGAAGGTTTCGTAACATGTGACCTGGAAATGTCTTCTCTTACAGCACATTAAAATATTCAGAAAACAGGATAAAAATCTCAGAGTACACTATGTAAATGAGTCAAAAAATACATTTTTGAAATGACATCAATATGACTTAAAATAAAGACTGCAAAAAAAATTCATCACTTTAATCATGATAAAAGTGAAGCAAAATATTTGATTATGTTAATGATTGTTAATTATTGGATTATGTTAGAATTAAATTAGAATTGGACAAAGTGAAAGTGTATTATGTTTAGTTCCATTCTTGAAAGGAGAACACACAAAACTTTGCTAAACATCAACCCTGTCTCCAAAAAAGGCCGGTATCTATATGCAACCAAAATGCAAATATGTTTTGTAGGGAATGAAATAGCAATTGGATTACATTTTCTACTAACATAATGGGAACATGTTGGTAATTAATGCAAGTGGAAAGTTGCAGATTTGTTTATACTGAACATATATCAGTCACTCACAGCACTTGGTTACGTTTAGAGAAAGACTGTGGTCTGGCTCACCAGAGAAAAAAAAATCATAGTTTCTTCATGTGTTTATTAAACTTTAGGGCCGTGACACACCAAGTCGACATCAAAGAACAAGAGGTGACTAGACCAACTGTTGTGTTGCCTCACAAAGTGTAACTAGGAAATAACTCTCTATACCGACATGTGGCGGTAGTCTGTATTTGCCATTAAAAACCCACCCACATTATTTAAATGAGGTATGAGGAGGCAGGGTGAACATTTGGTCTATGCATCAGTCTCTCAGCTTTGATTTAGTCATTCCATTTACATGCACTCAAGTAACCAGGTTACTCAGAGAAACCAGGTTTCTCAGGTAATAGGGGAGCCAGTTTACATGCACTTAAGT
This sequence comes from Sandelia bainsii, assembly GCA_032362345.1. Taxonomy (NCBI): domain Eukaryota; kingdom Metazoa; phylum Chordata; class Actinopteri; order Anabantiformes; family Anabantidae; genus Sandelia; species Sandelia bainsii. Next base: position 6,540,941 of record JAUMHL010000008.1, on the reverse strand, counting down.
AGCCTAGTTACTGGATATCCATGTATACATGCAACAGATGAGTAATTTGATTTCTCCTCTACGTTGGGCTTATTTTAGAAGCAGGTTCACAGACTTTAACTGTATAGAGACAGAAGAGGCTGCTTAGTTTTTGTTTTGTTTTTGAATACATGTGTCGGGAAGGTGTCTGACAGTGCTGTGAGAGAGACACTCACAGACAGACACCACAATCTTTTTTACAGCATTAAAGAAACGCACGGTGTATGGGGCACTTTGTGTTTTAGTTTCAGTTGGGAGTGTTGGCAGCTTTTGTCCTACACACGTGCTCTTGTAAAAAGCCACTGAGAAACGCATATACACAACAGAGTAATCTGAGTTCTCTGGGAGAAATCTACCTGGGGAAATCAGGTTTCTCTAATCCCCTATCCTGATGACAGTAACCAGGTTTCCCATTTATATGGCAGTTAAGAAGTGAGTTGAGAAAAGAGAAAGCCGATTGTAACCCAGTTACCTGAGTGCATGTAAACGAAATGACTGATAGGAAGACAGCTACCAGTGAGTGAAACCACTAACATATAGTTAAAATGAATTGTGACTATTGGGCTGTGAATTTCAAAATAAAACATGAGCAAACAGGAATAAAAACAAAACCATTGTCTCAGATGGGCTGGCTTGAAGCAAAGATATAACCTGGGTCTATTTAAATTTATTATGGCTTCTAGTTCTATTCTAACAAACTCTTTTTTCAGTGATTCTTGTGGAACAATGATATATGAAGATTGGAATATTTAAAACTTTATACCCTTCAGCTTTTTTCAGTCCACAGACTTGTTTATTAATAGCATATTGATGTTGCACTTTGAGGACTTTCCCCAGAAGATATTTTCTACTAGTGGCTACTGGACAATGATATTAGATATTTCACTTTCACACACAAAGTTTCGTTCTCAGAGCTAGATTTGACAATGATAGATTTGATCTGTAATTTAATTCTTTTATTTTCCACTCGCTGCCTGCGGTTTATGAGTAATTGGTTGGTAAATTTTATCAAGCAGTCAGGGCTAGTTGATGCACATACCTCATTAATCGGAGTTACAGAGCTGATCAATAGGAACAAACACGGCTCACAACTGTGCAATTCAAAACATGTGCTCTCCAATCAGAATAATAGGGGTTGTATGATTATAATATAACAATAGGGCTTGTACTTTGAGGTTGTATTAGAGAAGCTGAGTAAAGTAAGAGATGGTCAGAGATTATGTGTTTTTGACTGAATTGTGCTAATGAATTGTGGAGATCTTTTGAAAACGAGCCACAGCCCAGCTCGGGTTCTGATTCATAGTTTTAGCTGTTGTCATAACTCATTTAGTAAAAGCTTCTTCATCACTGCTGTTAGGTCTTTCTGGGGGGCGGCAAAGTCATCGGTTGTTGGGGCGTTTGACATTTTTAGGGAGAAATGCTTCACGTGTTGACCTTTATGTGAAATCAGAATGAGAACGAGACAACAGTTTTCTTCCTCTCTGAAGCTCCTGCTTTTTTTCCCATCTCTTCATCTTCTCATTTTTGCTCTTTCACTCATTCTTTTCTCTTCTCCATGGCTCTTTTCTCAGCTGTTATTTATTTATTTACTTTCCTATTTCTCTTAGTTTTGTATTTTGTGCTGTCTTAATGTGTTTATTGCTGAACATTTATTTTTTTCATGCCTGGATTCTTTCAGTTCAGTGACATGATACAAGAAGAATCCTCAGACAGGAAATATATGGTATAGTGCCAGTAGGATTGAGGGGTTAGACAGCATTATAATGGCTGGTTCTTTTTAATTAAACAAATTTAAAGCTCTAGTGAATGCTCTGATGTAGATGATTAACAGCAAATCAGTCCAGAAATTAAGTGTTATGGTGACAATCTGTGCTTTGGAACCATGACATTACTTGATTGCTACTGCAATAAAAGTTCTCTTTGTAAATTGGCTCGCTGATAACACATGAAATAAATTTCATGCTTTTAATATCAAGCCAATGACTCTGATTTTTTCTGAACGTAAACGGTGTTCTACCAACACTATTTGCATGTTATACGGATCACCAGGAGTTATATGATCTAACTGAAGTTCATTAATCATATAGACAGAAGTTTTAAAAATAAGTCTTAAATCTTAAAGCTAACAGTCCTTTCTTACTCTTTTCTTCTTGTATTCCTTCTCTCAACCACACTGTGAACATTGAAAATAATCTCTTCTTCCTCCTTTTCAATTAAACAAAACCTATTCCAGGCACCAATGACTGTGCGCCTATTAATTGCAGAGTCGAACTAATCATTATGAAAGAAAAACAAATGCTCCATTATATTTCCTTGGTGCTGGGTATTTTTAATCAGCTCACATAAAAGAATAATATCTTAGTGGAGTTGGATAATGAATAAATGAGTATTTCTCTTCTCTTAATGTGTGTGTGTATGTGTAATCTTCAACTTTCCCTCAGGAACACGTGTGACAGAGCAATAAGAAGGATGTGTGTGCATGTTTAATAAGTGCGTATCTGTATGAGCGCGTGTGTATTTATATGAAAATGTGTGTGTTCATTGATGCTTTTATGTGCTTGTCCCTGCACGTCCTAAATTATTTCCCTATTTGATTATCCCCACGGGCTATTTCTGATGCCCATAAAATGATGGTTATTTTTCACATTTAGTAAAGGACTGTATGTGACAGAGTAGGCTGGTGCGTGCTGGGATATGAATGAGTGTGATTGGACAGAAGGCGGTGGGAGTTAGTGTCTAGTTATTTTTCATACTTGATTGCTTTGTTTGTGAAGACGACTCTTAGCTTGGCTCACATGTACACTTACATCTCAGTGATAGGATCATTCTGTAAGACGAGATGATTATCACTTCACACATAAACCAGGGATTCTTACACTTCATTAACTCGGGATCCAACTCAAGAAATCTGCTTTTCCATGATTTGTCTGTTTACATGAGTAGTATGATGCTGTAATACGCAAAACATCCCAATTTTACAAGTAATACTGAAGTTCAGACCCAATTACTGACATTGGACAATAACTGTACTGTTATAACAAATTAATGCAAAATTAAGCACCATACACAACACACACACACACACGTCTGTATATGGAAATATTACGTACAGAAACAGAGATACTATACCATGCACATACCAGTACAAAAGGTCAGTAATGCAGGAACGATATATGTGCAAAGCAATCCATCCATCAACTCTGTTATCCTTGTTGTGTCTGGGGCAACCACCAACACAGACACCCCTCCAGATTTTTCTGGGGGGTGCTGACACACTCCAAGCCCAAATGTGATATGTAATCCCTCTGGAGCGTTCTGGGTCAGCCCTGTAGTCTCCTCCCAGGTGGATGTGCCCAGAATACCTTCACAGGGAAACATCCTAGAGGCATCCTAATCAGATGCCCAAACACCCTCAACCTTTCAAAGCTAATAAGCAATTATACTTCAGCCTATTTTGTATGTCCAGGCTCCTGATCCTTTCTCTAAGGTTGAGTCTAGCTATTCTGTGAGGGAAACTCATTTTGGCCATTTGTAGCAATCTAATTCTCTTGTGATCATAGGTGAGGCCTGAGAAGTAGATTGTTCAGTAAATCAGATTTAACTCCTTCTTCACCATGACAGTCTAAAATAGCATCCACACTACTACTAGTGCAGTTCTCTCCAGTATGCATTGGAGGTCATGTTCTGAAGCCTGCAGAATCACATCGTTCATAAAAAGTAATGAGAATGTTAATAAAAGTCAAGGGACATGTGTGCAGGATGGGAGTTGTTTGACATTGTGAGATATCACTAGAGTTTCAACTCTGGATAAGAAGATGTGCTTTTGGTAAATGACTGCTTTATGGATCCATAACCTAAGTTCTATTCCACACAAATGTCACCATTCTCGACAGCAAACGCTGGCCTGATTTTGTACTTCAGAGGTGTAATTAAACTTGATCTGCTCTAAATGCAGATGTGGATGCACATAGAGCCTGGTAGGAAGGTGAGCACTGCTTTGCTTGTGTCCAGGAACAAATTAACTGAGATAAACGTCTCAGTCTGTCACCAGCACTGCTGGTGCAGTATTTCTGTACCAGGTGCACCATGGAACAGACTGTTGTGAAGATGATGATACTGTAACTCCATAGTTTCTACTAACAGTACAACTAACAGTTATTTTCATCATTAATTAATCAACAACCCTGGGGTTCTTAGACAGTTAGAAATTGCCGCCTTTTTGCTTGACTTTAGGTACAAGGACAACTGGATCCAACCTGTTCTCCTCCCTACTGGCTTAATATACTGAGTCACTGCTTTAGGCATATAGTATATTGATGCAACTCAGTTAATACAATTTAAGCAGCAGTAGCTACAAAATCAAGGGCAATCTGGCCAAGATGGCAACAGCCATGATGTCTGCACCCTGGTGCTGTGAAGTTATATTTTCTTTCATTTTAAACTTCACCTCTTTTTCCATCTGCTGAATGACTTTCCAGTCATAGATAAAAGTACAATGAATATCTCCTTCCTTCCTTCACCACATTTCTAGAATTGCTATTCCTGTCTGACCCTAAGAAGCTGGGCCTCCACAGATCAGTGATATTGAATGTTGATTGTGCTGCTCATCCACTTTTGGGAGCTCAAATGGGCTGTGTAATACATGAACATTTCAGTGTGCTGCTGCAAGTGGTGGAGAGAAATCTTTTGAATCAGTTAGAGAGCGACGCTTGTGTAAGTTAGAGCAAAACAATACAGTTGGGTTCCACTTTCATGTTCTTTGTAATTTATGAAATAAAAACACAGATCTGAGTAACGCATGAAAAATGTACTGACAGTAATCGCATAATGAATACATCTTTTGATAAAACAGTGACACTGAGATACTGGTGAATCGCAGTCATGACAACATCCTCTCTACCCTTGTTTGTCGTCATGCATCAGCAGCTCTTGCTTGTACTCATTTTCAAATATCAAATAAACATGGTTCAGTAGATTAGTATCACATACAAGAATTAAAATGACTTTTTGCACCATGTTTTTTTTTTTTACATGAACATTAATTTTATATAAATGGTTGAAATGTGGTGGAACCTCAAACAAAAGAAGTGCCACAAAGAATAGCCTGCTGCTGCAGATGTACACATTTTTTGACAACCGGATTGTGTGTATATAGGAGCAGGTTATATTTCAGCCATTGGCCTTATGAAGTAAAAGCAGCTATAATGTGACACTCTTTCCCTTCAGTCAAAGCGTGGTCACAGACAGCAGCGTGAAGCTGAACACTTCACACTGGCATCTTAACTTTAGTTTTCATAACTTTTCAGACAGATCCTGAAAATGAAATCCTTCATCCTAAAAGTTCCATTATTGAGGTCACATAAGTTAAAGTAGTACTTATATGAAAAAATCGATTTAAAATTAATATCTTATCACAAATATGAATCATTTATGCAGAAATGAACTGCAATTTCTGTTAAATTACATTTTAAATGAGAAATTGTGATCAAAAGTGAGAGGCTTATCAGAAAGTTACTCCCATCTTAAAAAAATATATAAAAAAGTCAAACTAATTCTGTTGCTTGAAATGGCAGGGGTGCTCCGGGGATAATAATTAAGATTACACACGTAATGGAAGCCTTGTGGTCACCACTTGTGTTCCTCATGTCAAGAATCATTCAAACAAATAGAGTTAGATGCAAACCCAAATTAAATAAATTCTCCCAGCATGACCATGCACATGCATGCACCTAATAAATGTATACTGCTGCATATGGCATAGAAAATATTTTTTTAATACAATACAAGCTAAATATTAATACTAAAGAGAACAGATTAATGTCGTCCAAAGAAATTACTGCAAACATCTCTGATTGCTTTTGCATGACCAGCAGACAACTTGCTTTAATGTTGTTGTTTGTCACTCACTGTGTGTTATAAGAACTCTAGATTTATCGTTGATAGATTTGTTTTTAATTAGTGGCCTCACTGTTTCAAAAACTTTGTTGGCAAAATATTTCTCCTGCTCTTCGTGTAGATTGGTTGCAATCAAAACTGTATTTACTCAAGCATAACCTTCTGATAAGTTCTGGTTATTGGCCTCATAAAGCAACGTGTATTTTTATGTGCAAGTGAGTGCATCATATATGTTTTATTGGTTAAAGTGGTATGCCTCTAAGATTTGAGATTGTCCACTCATCATTTCTACTTGCTCACAGGGGATTTGCAATATTCAGACATATTTGCAAGATTTAAAATAGTGCTACAGACTATGACATATCCGCTGTATTCAGTGAGTGCAACAAATACTGTACACCCAGTAGACATCATCTGACATTACTCTTGCTTTTTGTGCTTTAATAACACCTCAACAACCAAACTCGTGCGTGGGCAGGGTCTCCCAAAAGCACTGAAGCACTAATCTTTTTTCCACTTCCTTCACCAAGGGACAAACATGATTTTAGTGCTGCAACACATTCTACAAATAGGCCAAGTGCAGGAGGGTTATAATGGGATTTCTAAAGACTAAATACATTCATAAATAGTGCCCTTGTAATACAGCAGAGATACGGCCGTCAAAAAAAGTGTTATCTAAAATACTAAACTCGCTGAAATATGTTTCAGTGATTAGGTTTGGTTTTTATACCAGCGCTTTTCTTGTAACGTGGCACCTCTCAGCTTACTTTCTTTGAAACAGAATAGGAGGAAGGCAGGCTCACACAGTTGGGTAGGTCTGGACACACATACTTGAGTTTTTTGAAATGAACACACACTCCATGCAGGCAGTTAAGCCTGGCTGGGACTTGGCGGGTTACGATAGTGGCAGCTTTATCCGATTTCAGCCTTCATCTTAAACGTGTGTGTGTGTGACTGTATTTGTGATTGATACTTGATACTTTTATGTCTTCTGATGTGTATAACTCACATTGTGTCTCTTCGTTCGCTTGTACATGCCTGCATATTGTATATATTTGTGTCTGCTTGTGTTGGTAGTGTACATTTGAGGGAGTTTACAGTCATCTCTCACAGACATGTTCTGTACAGCACACAACAATGTGTGCCACCACCTCAGTGTCCGCAATAACACAAAAATGTGACTTATCAATGAAAAGTGAACTATGCAAGATTAAAATCAATAGTCCTATGACATTAGTAAATGTCACACCTTTATTATATTGTGTAGAATCCATACTAGTACAAAAGTTTCATTCGGCCCTGTAAAAAAATAAATTTCAAAAACACGAGTTACATCTCTCACTGGTGAGTGTTGTTACAGGTGTATCAGAGGTGAAATATGCTTGAACGCAAATGTTAAGTTTATCTTTGATCCTAACGTTACATTTAGTGATCAAAGTTTGTAAAATGATGGATAAACACAATGCTTTTGTTTGATATTAGTATCACTTGCTAGTTATTTTTGTTGCATGCTACATTTGCAAACAACAACCTTGTCAAAACTTGCTACGCAAACTTTTCTGGGCCACATTTCAAGTCAAAAATGTGACCTGGCAAGATCTTTATTTTGTCAGCCTTCCAGTAAAAGTCATAGTGTGTCCAAGTCTAGAGAAAAAAAATAATCTTCAATATAGAAATACAGCAACAACTGTGGTCACTAGTAGACGTGTGACCACAAGGGAGGGGGTGTGGAGGGAGGGGAGGAGAGAGACAGAGGGATTTTAAAGGGGAAATATAAAACTGATCACCAGCTGTGCATCCAGTGTTTATTTAGCCAGAGCTGCTGGGTCGTGATGAAGAAAGAGAAAGAAAGTTGTGACTGGAGGGAGGGCAAGGGAGAGGCGGGCTTTATTAAGGTACTGCTGGATGAATGGGTCCCGAGGGAGGAGAGAGATGGGTTGGAGGGAGGGAAGGGGTAAGAGAAAATGAAAAAAAAGACCAGTCAGAAGAATGAAAGGGGCCGGAGAGAAAGGGAAACAAAATACAGAAAACGGGAGGAGGAGAAAATGGGAGACTGGGCAAATGAAAGGTAGTCTTTGTTTGATGCACAGTTGAAGAAATCTAAAAATAACGCTAATACAGTCTGGACAGCCTGCAGTTTCCTCTACACCCGCCATGTGTGCATGTGTGTGTTAGGGATCAGATTTCTCTGTGGTTAAAATTTAGGATTAACCCCAGAGGTCAAGTCGTCACGTCTCAGCACAAGCTGCCCACACACACTCAACTGATACACATTCTTTAACACCCCCACAGATGCAATTATAGCAGCGTATGCACACACACACACAAAACACTGCCCCTGACACCCGAACACCCCTCTGGGCTCATTCTCTAGTTTTTAACCGTCTCTTTGAAGTTTGTCTAAATAGGAAGGATTAGTGTAATAGTCTAATGTTACAATGACATACTCCTCTCTACCACCACCACCGTATATCACTGTGTGCACCCCTTCTGCACTCACGTGTCCCAACTGTTTCGTTTCTGGAAGTAACTGCTTCAGTCAAATGGTCAAATAGATGTAGGTGCTACAATTCTGGCCACCAATTATTAGCTTCTGACATTAAAGTCTATTAAACCAGGCCTGTTATGTCTAAGCTTATTGTATGTCTGTGCAAAGCTATATTTGCCTGCCTACGTTTTTATAATCCATCAAGGCAAACAATTACTCTTCATTTGTAGTCCCAGTCCCAGGACACTTTCAAGTGAAAGTTAAAAACAAAATGCCCACTGACAGTAATTTTTATCATCCATTTCAGTGTTATCAAGCTATTATCTGTTCTTAAAATAGCAATATTGATGAGAGTTACATTAATTGTTGGTTTGAAACAAGAAAGAAGTTGGTGTCTCTGGTTTAAAAATGTATTTTATCACCCACCCATCTAACCCGAGCTCTTTTGCAGACTTTGTCATTTTTAAACTATATTGCTGATTATCATTCTTGCTAGATATATAACTACACATCAACAATAATACAACTATTAGTAGCTAATAGGTGCCCTACTGAACCAAAACTAGGGCATGACAACGATTAACTTGACCACTGAATAGCAATGATAACACTCATATCGGCTCACTTTTATTATCATTCTAAAGAGCTTTTGTATGATAAAAATAGAGTTAAAAGATAGAGTCACTTGTCATTTTAAGTTCAACAAAACTTTGGAAGCTTAGCACCACTTTCCAATACTCAGCCTTTTTTTCTTCCCCCGTAACTGGACTCCTTGGATCATTTTTCACCGTGTAATTTGCCTTTAGGCTAGCATGACAAAACATTTCCAAATTTGTCATTAGATTTAACTGAAAACTACTGCTACTGTGCTTTTTCTGGGTTCAAACACCCTCTGTTTGTTTTATTTCATTCATAAGTTCAGCTTTTTGTCCATCGTGTTTCTGTTACACACCAGCGTGTTTCTGTTACACACAATGTGTGTTCCTCAAATATCACAAAAACACTTTGAAAAAGATATTCTCATTTGAGTTACAGACTTGTCGCCCCAAGGGCAAAGTCAGAGCCACGGTCACCGTCTGTGAGCGTCTGTCTGCCTAGTTTTTGCAGTGTTAGCACCTTTGGCACTATTAGGACCTCCATGTTTGGCTTTTCAGACAATCCAGCATGTTGAATAGGTGGTGAGCCCGTCGCCGAGAGAGACCACTCTGAATTGCATGCCATTTACAACTTTCTATTTATCAGACAGTTATAAACCATCTGTGGTGAGCGGGACTAAGCAAACACCGCCAAGTGCTGCTTTGTTCACTGTTTGTATATCTGCAGTCTTACGTCTTACTTTGCTTTCCTCTTTTTGGATGATGACTACCATCACCAACACCTGCTAGTATAGAGTTATTTCCTATTGCCACTTTTTGGCCCAGGCAAAGTAAATGTGAGTCGGTCTCAGTTGTCTCTAGTTCTTTGATATTGGCTTGGTGTGTCATGCCCTCAAAGGTGAACTCAGATCATTTAATATCCAATCACTTCTAATGTACATGTAGTCAGTTTCTCATAATTCAGTACTTGTGTACTTGTAATCAGTCTTTGGTGTCACACTAAATAATTAAAAACACCAAGCAGTGCTTCTGATGTTGCTTTCATATCACATACAAAAGCTTGTGATGGCTGATTTAACAATGACTGCATGTCTTTGGTTTGTTCAACTCATACTCGATAGATTTGCAGTAAGGAATTTGTTAAATATAAATTAACACTTGGAGCTGATAGCCTTAAACATATTGCATTTCAAAAGAACCCTTGTCAGTCCTCTTGTGCACAGTTTGACCTCTTGTACAGCCACAGCTCAGTCTCTGTCAGTGTTTCATGTTTCCAACGTTGATTTAAGGGTCTACACACAGCACACAGTCCTGTTTGATACTGAATGATGAACCAAAGGGAATTCAGCCCTTCTCTGTGAGTCATGTTGTTCTGTCTGATCCGACATCTGCAAGAGGCCGTGAGGAGAGACGGAGTACAGAGAAGAGAGGGGAATGAAAAAAAAAACAACCAGAGACATACTGTACAGCAAATGGATGGCAGTCGAGGAAAAAGAAAAGGGGAGGCCGGGATACAAAGAGAACAAATGAGAAAGATGGTGTGAGGATAAAAGCTGGGAAGAACACTCCACGAAAGGAAAGATGGAGAGTAAGAGGTTAGAGGAAGGAGGGGGACGGTTACTGTAGAAGATAGGGTAACTAAAAGGAGAGGAAAAAGGGAACGATAATGGCTTGAAAGAGCGTTAAGGTTTCAGAAACATAAGATTCAGCTCTGCAGGGTGGTTCTCCGAATATGCCAGATCAATGATGTATACAGACACACTCGTAGGCAAATCACACACACACAGAAACATGCACCCAAACACACTTATACACACAGAAAAAACAGTCATTATCCTTCTAAGCATTTTCAAAGCTGACCCCTATTCTGTAGCAAAATGGGTTCCTGTGTAGAACGTCTATCTTAGAAATCCCAGTGGGACCTGTATATATATTACATGGAAATAGTCAGTCAGTCATCATAGGGTTGGGTTTAAATAGATAAATACTGCACACAAGTATGACAGGAAAGCTTTCACAGAAGGAGGGGCTGAGAAGGGGTGAGTGTTTCAGAAATATCAGCTCTGCAATGCTGAAACCATGTAATCAGCTGTAAGTGACAAGATCCTTTTATCCATGTTTTAAAATGTTCAGCCACTCTGACAGGCCTCTGCAGCTCTGATGGTTGTGTTTTTAATATAATTGTTGAGCCGGCTGATAGCATTGCTAAACTATCACACAGTTCATATGCATTCATAGGTTTATTGCAATGGAAAAATTAGAAATATTTTTTTTGCGAGTAAAGCTTCTCAAAACAGATCTGCCACTTGTTGCAAGTCACTTGCCCACAAATATAGTTTGAACTAAATAGTAATAATAGTATTAACAATAATGATAATAAATACTTTATTAATCCGCTTGGGGAAATTCTTGTGGACTGGCAGCTGCATTTTAGGCGCCAAGGGTTCATGGTTCAGTGGCTTGTCCAGGGACACTTTCTTAGCGATTCTCAACAGCATATTGACATTCAGTAAACTACAGCTTCCTCTTCTGTGTTTGTAGATGAGTTTTCTGTGATTTATTAAGTAATAAGTGAAATATCTGCCAGAGCTGAGAATTTCAGACTATGTTTAGACAAAATATTATACACTAGTGACATATTTGTATTATTTGTCAAGTCACACACCAACTGCATTAAAGGAAGTAACAGAACACGATGGTGCTTTTGTGTAGGTGCTGGTCAATTTATATTTATTTATTTTGGTATAGTGGCATGCACAGGCCCCCCATGTATGTCGCTTTCACCAAATGTATGAAACAAGGAAATTTTCCATTCAAATATTTGTAATTAACCAACGCGTCATCAGATGATCACTGGATGTTGCAAGTTCCCTACTACTGTATATTCAGTGTATTAAAAAAAGACACTTGTTAAACTCCTCGTGCTTGACGCTGAATGCAAACTTTCTAATTACGTGAGTAAACAATATAGGTAAATTAAAGTAATAATGTGAGTATGTTTAATTTTACATCCTAATTTTATTATGTTACTGTAGTTGTTAAATTACTTATTATCTGTCCTTAATGCCACAATAGAAGAGGAGTTTTATGAAACCTAAATTCATCTAAAAATGACATTACCTAACAATGAATCATTCATTTGTCATCTTTACTGCATAAAATTAAGACATAAAAGAATAATTTATAGTCTCACCATGGTTAAATGTTGAATTATGTATAGGACAATGTCACTGACGGCTCCAGAGATGAGAATGAGAGAGTGGTTAGTTTGTCATTTCTACATAGCAACTGTAAAGCCATAAATAAAAGCTGATTGTTTGAATTTCTTCCACTGAAAAATTACTTTAGTTGCTAACAATATCAATTGTAGAATGTCCTATGCAGGGCTTTTAATTAGTGTTTAACACCTTTTGAATGTTTTTTCCTAATGTGTTCTCTTCTCATAGCATGTGTCCCACTTTACCTCATTCAGAAATTTCTACTCACGCCTTTACACTACAACAAAGCTGTAAAGCTTCAGGCTGCTTCAGAGACCAGGCCTTTGAGCCAGGACACTGCATGCTCTTACTGCCTGAGGGACAGAAGCAAGGTGAGGGGAGGCAGAAATGCTTTAGACCCCTACCTATCTGCACTTTGCTCAAAGTGGTCCACAAAGGATGTCATATGTGTGGGACTTTAAAGCATAATATCCCACCTAGGCAGAGGTGGGGTGGAAAAGGACCATCTGCACACATACACAAACACAGACCTCAGAATCACTTCAAAACAATCAGAAGCTGGTTGACAGACTGTCTTTGCTTTGCTTCAACGCCACACTCTGCAACTACATTTAGATTTTTTTGATGGGAAGACCCCAGATGATCTGTGTGGGCAGAAACTCATCCACTTATAGAATGACGCATGAACACTAATCAAAATGTTACGGACGACACAGCTTGGCGAGCTGATCAACAATGCTGATAAAATGGTAACAGGGAAGAGGTGGAAGCAACTAGTTGACCTTTGATATCAAGCAAACTGGCAAAAGAGCTCAGAACAGGATGTACTTCCTAAACAAGGAAACCTCCTCACTGCATTCTGCCAGGGCAGAGAAAAGGTGGTGACCAGCGAATCACCAGGTTTGGGAACTGTAATGTAGCTGATTGCTAGACCCTGCAAAAGATAATAAGGACAGAAGAGAGAATCATCAGAGACCCTCTTCACCCTGTCCAGGGCATGCCTGCAGAAAGCCACCAGCATTGTGAAGGATACTTCTCACTCTTCCCACAAAGTGTTTGGCCCTATGCCCTCCCCTGGGAGGGGAAATAAGTGCATCAAATCCAAAACCTGCAGGATGTGCAATAGCTTCTTCCCCCAGGCTGTTAGGCCGCTGAACACTCGTCTCAAACAAATAACAAAACCTTGATATTCAGTTGGTTATAGTACTGTATGTTAGAGTAGCATAGAATGACAAATATTTATATAAGGCTGAGTTTCACTTTCTTTTTTGGAAAGTTTTGGAAAGTGACTTACCAAATGTCAGATAAAATAATAAGATCACAAATATTAGGTCCCTACATCAAGCTAAAACACCAAGTAAAACTACCTTAAAGCTCCATTAATCTGTAAGAGGATTTTCATTCACAACGTTTATTTCCAATTTGTGCATAAAAACTGGAAGGAAAACACCAAAAGTAAATAAATAAATAAATATTGCAAAAAATGTGTTTATGCTTGGCTGAGGTGGAAAAGGAGCTATATGGGTAAAAACAAAATTTAACATAGTGCAATGAAAACACACTCAGCAAATGAGTCATGACATGACTTAGGCACCCACTGAAGAGAATAAAATTAATAGAATAAACATTAAATGTTTATTTATTTCCATCATCATTTTCTACATTTATTTTTAGTGTTAGGGTTTGACTAGTGCTCTTTTCATTGCATCATCTTGACGTATCAGTAAAATGAGCACTACCAGTTGTTGTCTTTTGCAAATTTACTCAAAATTAATTAGAATTTTGCACAAAACATGGATGGAAACCCAATTTCTGTGTCTTGTTTTAATAATTCAGATTAACACATTGTTCCCTCTTTCTACCTTTTGGTGCTATACATCTAGCATTTCATAAAAAGAGCATCATACCAACAGTCAAACATGGTGGTGGTAGTGTGATGGTCTGGGGCTGCTTTGCAGATTCAGGACCTGGATTTGCCATAACTGATGAAACCATGAAGTCTTTGTTCTACCAGAAAATCCTCAAAGAGAATTTCCGGCCATCAGTTTGGCTGAATTAAAACGATTCTGCAAAGAAGAGTGGGCTTTTTCACATAGGGCCAGGCAGGTTGGACAGCTTTTTTCCCCTCAATAAATGGAACCATCATTTAAAACCTGCGTATTGTATTTACTCAGGCTTTGTGTAGTATTACAATTTGTTTGACAATCAAAATCATTTAAGTAACAAATATGCTAAAAAAAAATCAGGAAGGGGGTAAATACTAATTCACAGCACTGTAATTGCTTGTAATTGGTAGCCAGAACACTGTAATGACATGATTATATTCTGGGTCTCTGCATCCATCAGCTTCCAATTTGTTCATTTACAGTGAAGAAGCCCAACAAACAAACATCCTCTACCTAAATGAATATTGATTTGACAGCTGCCACAAAATACTAGTATAAACTGGCCACATCGACATTATAAATTCCAAGTAAATAAAGGAATGCTTTTCCCCACGGGTCCTTCCAAACTGCAGTCCTCCTTGGTAATGAAATGAAGATGGCTCTTTCATATCCCATAAGCTCTGAAATAGGAGGGGATCGGATTATGTTCACTGGTCTTCAGAAAGACAGTGTGGAGAAGAAGATGTTGTAAGGATTTTATTTTACTGTAATAAGAATGGTGAGAAAGAGACAAATAACATGAATTTAGAAGAAAAAAACAGAGACCCCCACTGCAGAGAATAAAGGATGGGAAATTAAAAAAATTTGGTGACTTGAAAGGGGAGATGTACTATAAAGCCTGATGAAGACTTTCTCATTCAAAGAGAATCAGTTCCATCCACCAGTCATCTTGTTCTCCTTCTTTCTTTCTGTTTGTGGCACTTTTTCACCTTTTCTGCATCTTCTCCTTCATTTCTCTGCTTTTAGCACGTGGATATAAACAAACATACACTTAAATGTCATTCGGTCCATACATCTCCCAACAGAAGTGTGCCACATCCTCAGATGAATAAATTTTTAGCAGAGTATTATTGCTTTCTTTCCTTTGACTTTTCTCCCTCCATCTTTTTCTTTCACGCTGTGCTCTTTTCAGAAATAATGAATGCCATAATCTGGAGCGGGGAGATGATTTCATCCAGAGCTTTTAGCTGCTGGACCAAGCATGAAAGCCTCAGTCTGTACTTCCAGCATGACATTCCCTTTGGGACACTGTTAGCAAAATGACTAGCTTCTCTCTTAAAGCAAATTATTAAGCTGATGGCCTCTTTTCTGACCATCATAGTCAGTGTCTCAAGACCAGTTTGTGAGGAACTACAACTAACTGATGATGTCTAGAGAGCTGTAACTACTCCAAAGACCTGTTATTACCATTAGTCATTACATTTATATAAACCTGCTGTGTTTGTAAACTGAATATAGTTGTGAAAATTTGGAAAACATTTTTCATGCTGGCTGCATTACCACCCATGTTGATTTTTGATGGATAAGCGTCTACTAAAGTTTGGTTTTGAGTGGTCTGGATAAAGACATAGACATAATCTCCATTAAGACTGTAAAACTGGGTGGGTATTTCTGTCTAAAGTGCAAAAATATATTATAAAATATTTAGCTTTATGTCTGGTCTTTTGTTTTATACTTTTTGGTGGGCCAGGGAGAGCCTAAGGCACTGTGGTTTTAAAGGTTTGAAAAATACAGCAGTCTAGAGCGTTCAGTTCAACCGGCAAGCCCACTTCTTCCGCTTCAGCCTCTTTTTCTACCTATGAGAATATACACTGTCTCATATTCATGGATTAGATGAATAACTCACGTATTGTATCTTTAACCCACATTGATTTGGGTGTCACAGTGCTGAAATAGGAAATCGCAGCCCATGTTATTTGATTAAAATGTCAGAGCTTTATAGAGGTCAAGGCATTGTTAATGGAGCAACACAGACACAAATACAAAGTGCGAATACAAATTCCAGTAGGATTAAGAAACGGCTGCAGATACTGAATCTGTAAAACACAGAACAGCAGAAAACAGCCTGAGATCTTTGAATTCTCTGTCACGGCTTCATCAGTTGTCATGATGAACTGCCATTGTGGTGAAAATACAGGTTAGCTGAAGTAGAAAAACATGTGTCAACCATAGAATAAATTGCATTTTATTGAGTGTGCTTCTTATTAGTTTACATGAAATATAATGTTTATTGACCGATGGGTATTGGGAACTAGCTACACTAGTCCTACAATCTTGTGTTTGCTCCCTGTATGTAGTACGAGCACAAGAGACATTTATCAACTGGCACAAAACTGACAACAGTTCACACAGTAGAAGGACATGAGTCAAGACGCAACTTAAAATAGCTACATGCGGTCATGTGGTCAGTGTAGTTTTTCTGTGATCTGTTTATGAAGGTTGATGTGTGGGCTGGTAAATATGGCAGTGGCTGTCGAGGGCCGCTTCTTCATGCTATTGATTTTCTATCTGTTATTCTGACACGCTGACCCACCAGCCGCACACTCAACCATGCATAATCTAATAGAGTTATAAGTCTTTTAGCTCATAGACACAGATTACATGCAGAGAGACGTGCAGATTATCAGTCAAAAGATAAACATGTCGGGTTGGAAAAAAAGAATGTTAACAGAAAAAAATACAAAATCAGTTTTAGTCAAAAAGCTGGATAGATAGAGAGCATGGATTTTCTTTTCACCTTCTCATTCTCTGTGTTCTTGACCCCAGTTCTTTCAACAGTATACCTCCACTGACCACTGTTTTTTTTGTTAAATCATACAGGTTTTACAGCACAGCCATGAAGTAGACGTAGCTTTGAATGAAATGTTTTAAAGAATCTAATTCTGCAAAAAGTAACTAGTAAGTAATGATGTTAAAATGAATGTAGTGGCCTGAAAGTACAATATTTTCCTCTGATTTGTGGTGGAGTAAAAGTTAAACTAACATAAAATGGAAATACTCCAGTAAGGTACAAGTACTTAAAAATTGTACTTTAGTAGATGTACTTAGTTACTTATCAACTCTGCCTGTACACTACCAAAAGTTTGGACACACACAGGAATCACCATGTTGTTCATAAAAAGATACATGTCTTCAGCTGTGTTACCATAATTAAAAAATGATTTTCGAATGATCACTTATCCTTTGAAAGTTAATAAGCTTGCATTAGCAAACACAAAGTGCAATTGGAAGACAGTACTTACAT